>CM042569.1:16554432-16576932 GCA_023630585.1 Cranoglanis bouderius | reverse complement strand
GAAAGAAATTACAATTTTCTTCTTTTCTTCTGTTTTTTTAACTGAGGATGTGTGGAAGCCCAAATGACCCATACTTTTGGATGCTAACTGTTACAGATGTGATGGTATATGACCTCTTGCATTTGCAAGAAATTGTTTGTAATAGTGTGAGTATATTATCACAAACATTTCAAATTAAGGTGTGTGTGTGTGTGTGTGTGTGTGTGTGTGTGTGTGTGTGTGTGTGTGTGTTTTCTAAGAGGATTTGACGTCCGAGTGTTCAAATACTGATGCATAATGTAAGTGAAAATATAATTATTTGCTATAATGTGTCATATTGGATCCAGTTTATTGCCACATACATTCTCTGTTTTGTGATGTGTGTGTGTGTGTGTGTGTGTGTGTGTGTGTGTGTGTGTGTGTGTGTGTGTGTGTGTGTGTGTGTGTGTGTGTGTGTGTGTGTGTGTGTGTTAATGGTAATGAAGTATGTAACTGAGTAGTGATTGGGGTCTTTTTTAACATCAACTCATGAATCTACGAATAGTACAGGAAGGGTGTGATCTGTTTATAAATGACTCAACTTTCTAACTTCCTGTCATGGTAAAATGAGTTCACTATTACATTTGTAACGTGTGTAGTTTCCTGGTTCTCGCCACGATTTTGATTTCAGTGACGATTACTTTGAATTTTCTTTTTCATACATAGAGATATTTGGTTTATGTAATGTTTGTGTTAGCATGTGTAGTTTGCTTATAAATTCTCTTGCTTAAATTGCTTATAAATAGAAATGTAACAAAGGTGTAGGTATGATGATGATAACATTTATTGAAGTAATGAGTGTATGGAGGTTCAGATATCTATCTTGTTTTTTAAAAGAATTATTTAAAAAAAAAAAAAACTAATTAGAAAAACCATATGTACACAAGTGGACTGATATTTTGTGTCTGTATATCCATTTAGGATATTTCATTAATTTCCAAGACTGACCCAAAACTTCATAGAACACACATAAATATTGTAAATACTATTTACAGTAAAACAAAAACTGTTTTGTCATTTTTATGGCTCCACCACTAGGTGGTGGAGGCATTATATTATCGTGTTGTCCTTCTGTCTGTCTGTATGCCTGTATGAGTCAGTCAGTCACAGTTATTTATAAAGCACATTGGGCAACAGTTGTTGTTTTTAAGAGTGCTGTGCAATTAAACCAAATAAAAATGACACACAACAATACAAGTAAGAATACTACATTTAAACAGTTTCAAAAGCTAAATCAATGAGGTGTGTTTTGAGACATGATTTAAAAACCTCTTATTCCAACTTATTCCAAATTGGTCCTAGGTCCTGCAACTGAAAAGGCTCTATCAGCCTTCTATTTTAATCGAGACCTAGGGATAATTAACCATAAGCTGTGTGATGACTGTGATGGTCTAGAGTACTGTTGTTGGGAAATGAGGTCAGAAATGTAGAAAGGTGCCAAACCATGCAAGCCCTTGTAAACAAACAATAACACATTAAACTGGATCCTGTATGAGACTGGAAGCCAGTGGAGTAAAGCTAGTACAGGAGTAATGGGCCTTTATCACAGTCCGTGTGTCATGACTTCCGGGCTGAATATTAACGTAAACTGATTTCCGATCTGCAGCAGCAATGGACGCATGAAGGTTTACTACATCACTTCGAGATCTTCCTCACATATCATCAATGTTTGTAAGCTTGTCAAAAATCATTCTCAAAGAAGATATCCAAACTTGAGAAGAATTATAAATTCTTCTATGAAAACTACATCTTCAACTATGAAGGTAAGTTTAAATTTAATGTTAGTTTATTCGCTATTCGAGATGGCTAATAGGCTACCTAACTGGCTAAACCATGTGATGAAATTCCTAATGTTGAAAAATGTATAAAACTTACAAAAACACCAACAGGTTAAGCTGCCTTTTTTATTTCGATGTGATACTGTGTTTTGATATAATACTATTTTGTACAATAGTATCTGAGGTGGTAGATAGTGAGCTGATTGTCAGGGCACAGTGTTACCGGTCCACGAAGAAAAACAAAGAGCCATACTCTCCGCATGAAATCTAAATAAACAAAACCACATTCTGTACATCACTATCTACAATTTAGGATTACAATGCAAACGTAACATTAACTTAAACTGACTGCATCGGCAGTCTAACAATATTTTTTAATTGTAAACTTTTTAAATAAACTGCAAACGCAGTCTAACAAGCTACAACCGTAGCAACAATGAACACAAATAGTTTTTTCTCCTTTAACAGGAGCTGGCTACAATCCATCCTGGACCGGTAACACTGCGCCCTGACACCTCACTGTCTACCACCTCAGATATCAGCCATCTCCAGTAGCGATTAAACTAATCTTAAATTTAAACTTACAGTATCTCACAAAAGTGAGTACACCCCTCACATTTTTGTAAGTATTTTATTATATCTTTTCATGGGACAACACTGAAGAAATGACACTTTGCTACAGTGTAAAGTAGTGAGTGTACAGCTTGTATAACAGTGTAAATTTGCTGTCCCCTCAAAATAACTCAACACAGCCATTAATGTCTAAACCACTGGCAACAAAAGTGAGTACACCCCTAAGTGAAAATGTCCAAATTGGGCCCAAAGTGTCAATATTTTGTGTGGCCACCATTATTTTCCAGCACTGCCTTAACCCTGTTGGGCATGGAGTTCACCAGAGCTTCACAGGCTGCCACGGGTGTCCTCTTCCACTCCTCCATGATGACATCACAGAGCTGGTGGATGTTGGAGACCTTGCGCTCCTCCACCTTCCATTTGAGGATGCCTCACAGATGCTCAATAGGGTTTAAGTCTGGAGACATGCTTGGCCAGTCCATCACCTTTACCCTCAGCTTCTTTAGCAAGGCAGTGGTCATCTTGGAGGTGTGTTTGGGGTCGTTATCATGTTGGAATACTGCCCTGTGGCCCAGTTTACGAAAGGAGGGGATCATGCTCTGCTTCAGTATGTCACGGTACATGTCACAGTACACTCCCCAGTGCTGGCAGCACTCAGACCCACTCAGCCCCAGACCATGACACGCCCACCACCATGCTTGACTGTAATCAAGACACACTTGTCTTTGTACTCCTCACCTGGTTGCCACCACACACGCTTGACACCATCTGAACCAAATAAGTTTATCTTGGTCTCATCGGACCACAGGACATGGTTCCAGTAATCCATGTCCTTAGTCTGCTTGTCTTCAGCAAACTGTTTGCGGGCTTTCTTGTGCATCATTTTTAGAAGAGGCTTCCTTGTGGGATTTGATGCAGTGTGTGGCATATGGTCTGAGCACTGACAGGCTGACTCCCCACCCCTTCAACCTCTGCAGCAATGCTGGCAGCACTCATACGTCTATTCTGCAAAGCCAACCTCTGGATATGATGCTGAGCACGTGCGCTCAACTTCTTTGGTGGACCATGGTGAGGCCTGTTCTGAGTGGAACCTGTCCTGTTAAACCGCTGTATGGTCTTGGCCACCGTGCTGCAGCTCAGTTTCAGGGTGTTGGCAATCTTCTTATAGCCTAGGCCATCTTTATGTAGAGCAACAATTCTTTTTTTCAGATCCTCAGAGAGTTCTTTGCCATGAGGTGTCATGTTGAACTTCCAGTGGCCAGTATGAGAGAGTGTGAGAGTGATAACACCAAACTTAACACACCTGCTCCCCATTCACACCTGAGACCTTGTATCACTAACGAGTCACATGACACCGGGGAGGGAAAATGGCTAATTGGGCCCAATTTGGACATTTTCACTTAGGGGTGTACTCACTTTTGTTGCCAGCGGTTTAGACATTAATGGCTGTGTGTTGAGTTATTTTGAGGGGACAGCAAATTTACACTGTTATACAAGCTGTACACTCACTACTTTACATTGTAGCAAAGTGTCATTTCGTCCCATGAAAATATATAATAAAATATTTACAAAAATGTGAGGGGTGTACTCACTTTTGTGAGATACTGTACCTTCATAGTTGAAATGGATGTAGTTTTCATAGAAGAATTTATAACCATTCTCAAGTTTGGATATCTTCGTTTGAGAATGATTTGAGACAATCTTACCAACGTTGTTGATGTGAGGAAGATCTCGAAGCGATGTAGTAAACCTTTGTGCATCCACTGCTGCTGTAGATCGGAAAATCGGACTTCCGTCTTTGATTTATCTAACTGATGAAAATTAGCCACTATCAAACTTTTAATATCATCAAGACAGTCAAAAAGAGATTGTAAAGTGAAGACATCTTTAGGCTTCATTTGTAGATAAAGCTGAGTGTCATCAGCTTAATGATATGAAATGTTATATTTCTTGAAAAAAAGCCCCCAAAGGGAGAATATATATAGAAAATAAAACAGGGCCTAAAATGCAGTACTCCAGAAGTGATGGGAGCAGAAGACAAGGAGAAATTCCCAATTTCAACTGAGAAAGTTCCATCCTTCAGATAAGAAACAAACCAGTTAAGTGCACTGCCCTGAATTCCAACCAACTGCCATAAATGCTTCAGAAGAATGGTATGTTCGATTGTATCAAAGGCTGTGGTAAGATCTAGCAAAACTAGAATAGCATGCTTCCCAGGAATGCCAGATCTTATGACTTCAGTCTTGTTAATGAAAAACTGTCACAAGCCACAGGGGTTGGATCAGAAAAAGAAGTGACTACAGGATGAAGTACTGTGTTTGGACTATGAGCATTTTTGGAAATTAGATCAGAGAGATATTTTGCTCTGGTAGCCTTAACAGTATGCTCATAATTAGGGATACAGGATTAAGGATGAACTTTTTTCCCCCACTTCCTCTCAGCCTTCCGCCACTCCTTTCTAAGAGCACAAGTGTCATTACTAAACCAGGGTTGTGCTCCAAGTTTAGGTTTCTTAATTCTAAATGGAGCTATAGAATCCAAGATATCACCACAAACTGAGTTAAACAGGCAAAAACCAGACCATTAGACCCGACACAGGAAGGGGGAGACACAACAATAAAGGCAAGTGGAGAAATAAGATAAGCATCAGAAGAATGCTTATCTGTGTTTGAATTAATAGAATGAACTTGACGACCAACAGGCCTACTGGACTAGAGAGAGCAGTTTTGAACATCATAAGCTTTTGGTCAGAAAGATTCATATTGTCTATGTCTACACTAAAAACAGGAAGACCTAATGTTAAAATCAGATCAAGTGTATGATCTAGATTGTATGCAGAACTCAGAACAGACTGGGTAATATTAAAAGCATCAATAAGTTTTAAAAAGTCTTTAACCAAATGCTTACTAGGACAGCATATTAAAATCAGCCAAAATCAACAATGTATCAACATTTGGCACAATAGAGGATAAAATCTTTTTTGAAAAAGACATTATAATCGGGTGGTCTGTATATGAGTGCAAAAAGAACTTCAGCAATTGCACTTCAAAACTAGAAAAAAACTTTCTACAGTTAATGAGATGCCTTTAAAATGATTTCTGAATATACATACCAGTTGTCCTTTGAGTGCTTACAAAGTTAGTCATTGGGTGATTCTTCAGACAGGGGGCAAATTCACCAGCACTGAGCCACGTCTCGGTTAAAAAAGATAGTCCAAATCATGAGAAGAGAATAAGTCCTTAATAATGAAATAAAAATGTTTGATAAAGATATTGCATTAATTAAAGCCATCTTTAGTTCTGTATAATCAATTGTACAATCCCTTGATTGACTCCGCATTGAGGAAATGCCATGTTGTAAATTCAGCGTCAGAAACATAATCCTAACCTCAACGATTAGAGGTTTACTCCTCCTCTCGGGACATGCAGCCTTACTGGTGCACACCTGAACGTCAACGCTAATGATTGCACTTGGAAAACAGGAACAAGACTGGTGTATCTTTGTTCCAGAGAGCGCTGAGAGAAGAACCAACCATAATGAGAGTTTGAGACAGGGAGCTGCAGGTCTGCAAGACCCAGAATCTTGAGGGAATGCGGAAATGCCTCCTTGTTTGGACACCACCTCTCATTCCTCGCTTTCTGTGACATTTTCTTCTATAGTGAATACAAACTGGTAGGCAACGTATGTCCGCTGGTAGCCGAGTAAAAAGCAGAGGATCTGGAAACCTCAGCCATAGTGCTTACACAATAGAGGTGCAGATATTAAGAAGACGACGACGATCATATAGGTACAAGGTTCAAGGTTCTTTATTTGCCACATACATATTACATACGTGCGATGTAATGTAGTGAAATGTTTTTCCTTAGTTACTCGTCCCACAGTGCAATAACAACAGACCAACAGCGACGTCTATGATAAAATTCTATGATAAATTCAGTGATAAAATAGAATGTAGTAAAAATAAAAATATAATAGGGTAGGCATATTAAAATAATATAGACTGTGGAATAAAAGAAAAATATATATAAATATGATAGACTGATGTGAGAATGGAATATAATAGACTATGATGTGGTGAAGCAGATGTACAGTGTTGTAAGGAGTAAATAGGGATTATATAATGTGCAAAATAATTTGTTCCTCTTCCTCTATAGTGCAAATAGATATGTGGGTTGTGTGTGAAGTAGGAGTATGCAGACTTTCAAGTGGTTTTGTTCATTAACCGGATTGCCTGAGGGTAGAAACCTCTCCTGAGTCTCTCTGTGTTGGTCCTCAGGATCTGGTAGCATTTCCCTGATGGGAGCACTGTGAAGAGTCTGTGTCCAGGGTGGTGAAAGTCATTTATAATTCTCTTGGCCCTGGTCCTGCATCGCTGGGTGTAGATGTCTGTGATGCAGGGGAGACTGTCGGTCCTGGGCTGTGGTGCTGCCGAACCAGGCGGTGATGCTTCCTGTGAGAAGGCTTTCCACAGCCCCAGTGTAGAAAGCCCTCAACACTTTATGGGAGACCTTGAACCTGGCCAGGCAGCGTAGATGGTAGAGGTGCTGACGTGCCTTTGTCCCTACGCTGTTCGAATGTGTTTACCAGGAGAGGTCTTCTGTGATATGGACTCCTAAGTATTTGAAGCTGCTCACCTTCTCAACTGTGGCCCCATTGATCATCAGGGGGCTGTAATTCCTCACCTGCTTCCTCCCATAATCAATAATCATCTCCTTAGTTTTGGTGACATTCAGGGAGAGATTATTGTTTCGGCACCATGTGGTGAGGACGTCTACTTCCTCTAGGTAGGCCTTCTCGTTGTTGTTAGTGATGAGGCCTACCACCACTGTGTCATCTGAAAACTTCACCAGCTTGTTGGAGCTGTGTTTGGCCGTACAGTCACTGGTATAGAGAGAGTACAGCAGAGGGCTGAGGACGCAGGCCTGAGAGGCTCCGGTGCTGAGGGTGAGCATGGAGGAGATGTGATTTCCTATTCTGACCACCTGGGGGCATCCAGTTAGGAAGTCTAGGATCCAGTGACATATGGAGGAGTTCAGCCCTAGGTTCTGGAGCTTTCTGCAAAGGTGTGAGGGGACAATGGTGTTGAAGGCGGAGGAGTAGTCCACAAACAACATCCTCACATAGTTCCCTTTCCTCTGGTCCAGGTGGGAGAGGGCAGTGTGTAGGGTGAAGTTAATGGCATCATCTGTGGACCTGTTGGACTGGTATGCAAACTGTAATGGGTCAAGGCAGCTGGGGAGGGAGGAGCAGACGTAAGTTCTGACCAGTTTTTCAAAGCACTTCATCACTATAGAAGTGAGTGCTACTGGCCGGTAGTCATTCAGGGACGTAGGATGGGGGGGGCGTTTTGGGACAGGAATGATGGTGGAGGACTTAAAGCATGTGGGAACAACCTGTTGATTGAGGGAGAGGTTAAAAATGGTGGTGAAGACTGGTGCTAGTTGGTTAGCACAGACTTTTAGCACACGTCCAGGGATGTTGTCCGGGCCGCATGCCCTTCTGGTGTTAACTTTATATAGCACTTTCGTCACATCCAGTTCTGAAATTACCAGGCCTTTCTCTTCTCCAGCTAGACCTGTTTGTTCCTCCTCATGGTCTGTCTGGTTTGTGCTAGAGCTGGTAGCCTCAAACCGTGAATAAAAGATGTTCAGGTCATTGGCTAGGGCAGCACTGCTGTTGTTTATGGTGGGGGGGTTGGGTTTGTAGTCTGTAACAGGCTTTGCCACAGATGCCTGGAATCTGCCTGCTCAAACTGGGTCTCAATCTTGTCCCTGCATTTCTTTTTTGCTTCCCTCACTGTCTTCCTCAGGTTATAGGAAGCCGCTTTGTATTTGTCCATGTTACTGGTCTGCAGCCCTGCGTTGTAAGCAGCTGTGCATCTCCGCACGGATCGATTTACCCATGGCTTCTGATTAGGAAATACCTTTGCAGAGCATGTGGGAATAGCCTCTTCTACCAGAAACTCTGTATATCCTAGCACAGCTGCTGTGAACTCGCTGATGTCATCAGAGCTGTGCCGGAATGATGCTGATCTCCCATTCTGCGTTTTCCAGTGCGTCTTCGAGCGTGGCTTGTGATTGGTCAGTCCAGCACCGCACCTCCCGTGTCACCGGATCTTCCCTATGCAGCTTTTGTTTATATTTTGGGAGTAGTAAAATGGTTTCGTGGTCTGACTTGCCGAGTGGTGGTGTTTTTATTGCCTTATAGCATTCCTTGTGTTGTGTGTAGCAGTGATCCAGTGTCCTTTCTCCCCGTGTAATGCAGGTTATGTGCTGATAAAAATCTGGCATGACTTTTTTCAGTTTCGCCTTGTTAAAGTCACCGATAATCACCAGCACTGCGTTCGGGTTCGATGTTTGAAGCAGTTCAATGTCCCTGTGTAGTATCGATAAAGCAGTGTCTGTGTGAGCCTGAGGTGGAATATAAACAGTCATGATTATAGTGGAGGTGAATTCCCTGGGTAAATAAAAGGGACGGCATTTGACGGCGAGGAATTCCAGGTCCAGTGTGCATAATTCCATGAGACGATGGGTGCTCGCTGCGCTGCACCATTTGTCATTGATCATAACACACACTCCACCACCCCGGATTTTTCCCGAGTTCACTGTCCTGTTCATGTGGTGAAGGAAAAACCCAGGCAGTTGTACAGCATGATCCGGAATGGTTGGTGTGAGCCATGTCTCTGTGAGACAAAGAGTGTTGCTCTCCCTGAAGTCACGCTGGAGCTCTGTTCGGGCTCTAAGGTCGTCCAGTTTGTTGTTGATGGACTGGACATTTGCTAACAATATGCTGGGCATTGGTGTGGAATGTGCCCTGGCTCGTACTCGATTTCTCACGCCAGCTCTTTTTCCTCGTTGCCGTCACTGCCGCCACTTCAGGAGAGTAAGTCCATTGTTCATCTGGCTCAGAGTGATCTCCAGAGGCCAGTCAGGGTGAAAACGAGAATTAGAGTGGTGAGTAGAGTCTGTTCCGATGTTTATTAAAGTTTCTCGGTCATATGTTATATGTCCGTGAGCTAGCTCGAGAATAGTGCAAAAACGATAAAAAATGAGATAGAGTACACAAAAATTGCAATGTGGGTTGTGAGCACTAACGTAGGCAGCCTTCTTCGGTGGTGCCATCTTGCAGAGGATCTGCAAGAACTTGCAGAGGATCTACCAGAACTGAAGCAGTTTTTTTGTATAGACAAACACACGATCAGGACAATCATTCACAAGACAGGTAGCACAGACACTGACCCCGGGCTACAGCTTGCTGACATGGCACCCGTGTGTATCTTGCCTCACTGTATCCTAATTTATCCTAATTAGCATGATCTCTCAAGAAGAAGTGGTTGAATGTTTATAGAATTTATATGGAGTTATCATTATAACCAGCAGATGAACTGATTAGAATTTTGAATTGATCCAAAAAGGATATTTTATAAGTTGCCCGGGCCCTGAAGCAGTAAAGCAGCCCCACACGATCACACACCCACCACCATGCTTGACTGTAGGTATGATGTTCTTTTTGTGGAATTCGGTGTTTGGTTTTCACCAGATGTAACGGGACCCCTGTCTTCCAAACAGTTCCACTTTCAACTCCTCAATCCACAGAACATTCTCCCAAAAGGTTTGAGGATCATCAAGGTGTGTTTTGGCAAAACTCAGAAGAGCCTTAATGTTCTTCAGGGTTAGCAGTAGTTTTCACCTCGCCACTCTTCCATGGATTCCATTTTTGCCCAGTGTCTTTCTGATGGCATAGTGTGTTAATGGGTAAGACCCTTTAACCAACTTCATGCAGTTGAAAAAATTTCATTTAAGTGTTGATTTGATTGAACAGGGTTTGCAGTAATCAGGTCTGGTTGTGTCTAGTCCAGCTGAACCCCATTATGAATGCAGTTTCATAGATTTGGGGAATTAGTAACTACAGGGGCAAATACATTTTCACACAGGCCCAGTTGGTATTGGATAACTTTTTTGCTTGAATAAATAACATCATTTAAAAACTGTATTTTGTGTTTACTCAGGTTGCCTGTTTTATCTTAGATTTTGTTTTAATATCAGAAATTATTTAGTATGAGATATACACAAAAACAAAAGAAATCTGTTTTGGGGCAAATATCTTTTCACAGCACTGTATGTTTGCAGCAGAGGCATCCACATTGTACAGTAAATATCAGATTTTAAATCTAACAAATCTGAATTAAATCTGATATTCATATTATTTACTGTTGTACTCCACTGAGGTGAGTAATTTTGGTTGCTATTTTGTTGGGCCCTTTACAGTGGGTATAGAAAAGAATCACCCCCTTTAAAATAATCACATTTTGTTGCTTTTCATCCTGAAATGAAGACAGACACAGTTTTTGTTTTATCCAGCTGTATTTACTCAGTGCAACTTATAACATCCAAGTGAAAGATATATAACACCAACATGTCAGAAAAAAAATTAAAACCAAAATCACTGAGTTGGAAAAAGGATCACCCCCCTCCTAAAAATGACTTGTAAACTCAATAAGGTGTAGCTAATCACCTTCTCAATGGCACACAAAGCCATTTGACTTTCAACTGTGAACAGCTGTGGTCATTTTGTTTAGCTCAGCATGAAAAGAGCTTTCCTGGAGCATTTTTCAGTCCTTGATGGTGCAGCTGAAGCAAACAGTCAACTATGGGTGGCAAGGCACTGTCAAAATATCTCCGGGATAAAGTTGTGGACAGGCACAAGTTCGTAGATGGATACAAAAACATTTCAAAAGCTTTATCTAGAAGCACAGTGAAGTCTGTTATTAAGAAGTGGAAGGCATTTGGTACAACACAGACCCTCAGGTCCAAACTGAATGAAAGAGCCAGGAGGAAACTGGTCAGAGAGGCTACCAAGAGGCCTATAGCAACTCTGAAGCAGTTGCAGGAATTTATGACAGAGTGGTCATTGTGTACATGTGACAACAATATCACAAATTCTCCACAAATGTGGCTTGTATGGGAGGGTTGCAAGAAAAAAGCCTTGAAGATTCTGAGGCCACATGGAAAAAGGTGTTATGGTCAGATGAGACTAAAATTGAATTATTTGGCCTCAACACCAAACGATATGTCTGGTGGAAATCAAATACAGCTCACCATCCAAATAACACCATTCCTACAGTAAAGCATGGCGGTGGTAATATCCTGTTATGGGGGTGTTTCTCTGCAGCAGGGACTGGAGCACTTGTCAGGATAGAAGGAAAATGGATGGGGCAAAATACCATCAAATTCTTGAGGAAAATCTGCTGCCCTCTGCCAGAAAGTTGTCAATGGGAAGAAGGTTTACCTTCCAACATGACAATGACCCAAAGCACACAGCAAAACTGACCACACAGAGGTTGAAGGTGAAAAAGGTGAATGTCCTTGCATGGCCTAGTCAGAGCCCAGACTTAAACCCCATTGAAAATCTGTGGAATGACTTGAAGACTGCAGTCCACAAACGGTCACCATCACATTTAACTGAACTTGAGCAGTTCTGCAAAGAAGAGTGGGCAAATATTGCAAAGTCTAGATGTTTTTTCTGACATGTTGGTGTTATATCTTTCACTTGGGTGTTATAAGTTGCACTGAGTAAATACAGCTGGATAAAACAAAATATGTGATTATTTTAAAGGGGGGTGATTCTTTTCTATACCCACTGTAGATTCTATTTTCACAGGATTGTAGAATTATGGAAAATTCATACGTCATCCAGAATTTTTGTTTGGTTTTAAGGTGTGAATTGAGCACAAGGGTTGACAGATTATACAATTTCTCTTCCTCCTTCAGGCTGAAGCGCGACTGGCAGCTAAGAGGGCCGCCAGGGCAGAGGCTCGCGAGATCCGCATGAAGGAGCTGGAGAGAGAACAAAAAGAGGTGAAATCTAATTAATATTGTACTCATGCAGTCAATAATAACATCCAGTTACTGTCAATTTGTATTTGCATATCATTGTGTAATTATTGCACAGAAGTACTGTTTCTGATCATGCATGATTTGTTTCTGTGTGGTATATTTTCTAAATTCAACCTAATTCAAATTTTAATTAAATTCAGGCCCAATTTAAAATGGTAATTTCATAGTAATATAATCTGTGAGGAAATAGATGTTTAGGTTTAGGTGAAACTGGAGAAGTCATTATAAGTTGCATTTTCAGTTGAATTTGGGGAAACCACTTGAAGCATTCGTTGTGTTGAACTATTTCAATTGATTTTGTTTGATTTGTTCATTGCAAACAGCTGAAAGTCTGTAAATTTTGACAATCAACCTGATTTGCAATGGGGTTGAATAATTGAATAATAATAATCATTGCAACTGTGTGTGCGTGTAATATAGTTTGTGGATTTTATTTTAAATAAATTAATAAATGGTACTGAAAGTTTGCCCCCCCCCACCCCCCAAATCCGATTAATCGCAAAATAATAGGCCGATTAATCGATTATGAAAATAATTCTTAGCTGCAGCCCTAGTTTATTTTAATTTTGGAGAATTTGAATTCAAAGACTATTTGAATTATGAACTGTGCCAGAAATCTTGGAATAGTTTAGTAGTTGGATCCCAAATGTGAAAACAGGTGAGCTGTTTCTTTTAGATATTATTTATTCATTATTTATTTTTTTCTTGTCGGCATTAGTGTGTCACTTCAATTCAGCTTATGGCTGCTCAGCCAGATGTGTTCTCACCATGATCTCAGAATTTGCTAATACTTTTATATACGGTTTGGTACAAAGGACTAACAAATCTGTGATCTGATCATTGTTTTTTAAAATATGATGAAAATAATGATGTTAATTTTTTAACAAATTAGGCTTTTTGGTGGCTTCAATTTAAATGATCTTAGTTACTGTGCTTCTCAGATAGTCCAACTCATTAGCAAGACTATCTGCCTTTTTTATTTTTATTAATAATTTTTTTTTTAATTTTATTAAATTTTTTTTTATATGTGAAATTCTCATTGCATTAAAACTGGAGGACTATAAAAGAGATTTGAAAGTGGAGTTACTGGATCTAAAGACAATTACTAAAGACAACAGTAATTCCATCTGTATTTGGTACTAGAATCGATTGTTGCACTCTGAATTGACAAAAAGATCCTTATGCTTCAAGTATGTGGAGCCAAGGGAATACACGAAAACGAGCAAAAAGTTGGCTGGCTGCACACTGAATCCAATGAAAACTAGAAAAGTCTAGAAAAACTTTTTTTTAATTTTATAAATTGCATCTTGCAAAAAGTGCAAAGTGCATGTGAGTTAAAAACAAGTAAGCAAGTGAGCAAACGTTTCAGCACATTGCTATCTTCAGTGCTCAGAGTCTGTTGCAGAGTGATTTAACATCTAATCCGCTACTTGTTACTGTAACAAATAGATTGTTGAGTTATATAATATTGTCATATTACGTAGCCTTACCTACCAATAGCCTAAAATACTGCTGTGTGGCTTTGATTGGTGCTAGGAAGTTATTACTCCAGGTTTAGTTGGCTGTCATTTAATTTTAGGCAGGGCTGTGATAAACATAACTCACAATAAACCACCTCAATAATTGAGTGCAGCCAGTGATCATGGACATGACCATCTGCAGAGAATATTTTTTGGAACAGTAGCAGTAAAATATGGAAACTTTTGACAAAGATGTAAGAAAATATACAGAGCCCTTGAACATTTTATAGTTGCAACCTGGAAATAATTATTGAAATAATTTTTATCATTTGGTTTACACAGTATCTCTTGGTGTAAAGCATTTGTATTATGCTACAAAACTAAATTAAACAACAAAAAATAGGCATTTCTGGTGTCATAAGTATATACCACCTTTGGCTGCAATTACAGCTTCAAGTCTTCTGGTGTATGTCAGCTTTGCACATCTGGATCGTGATATTATTGTTCATTCTTTTTGGGGAAATTGTGCAAGCTCTGTCAGGAACTATTATGCCAGGAATGTCTTGGTTGGTCTCCATTCATCTTGCCCTCAACCTTGACCAGTTTCTTCAACCATGCTTAACTGTGATGTTCTCAGGGTGGCCTTGCCATCCTTCCATCCATCCATCCATTTGTCTATTTGAGATTCAGGGACAGGTAATGTGTTTGCCAGTTTGGGCCAGTTTAAAAAATACTCTGCATCTGCCAACATCTTGTTTTATAGCAAATAATCAGAATTAAATCTAATAGAGTTTCTCCAAAGTGTAAGTGCCTACAGTGTATCTAAATGTGACTTCCCTTTCCAGTGCTTGAATTTTTTTAGTCTAGTATCAGGTCTTTGGTTTGGTTTTAGATTACAGGGTTACTCTGTAGTTAAAAATTCACTATGTAGTAGCCTATAGCATATATCAAATGTGATAGCCCCTCTGCATAATTTTTTTTTGATATTACATTATTAATGTGTTTCTGTCCCACCAAATTCTGTGGTCATGAGCCTCTGCTGTAGACTGGTCAGGTAAAAAAAAAAAAAGTCGTCCTATTAAGGCTCGTGTCATTCTGAAAATCACCTACAGTTTTTAGGCTAATTTAATTTTTTTTGTCTGACATTAACATTTTTTTAAGCAAACAGCCTCTTGTCAGAAGAAAGTGTCAATGCAGTGCTCTTTTTTTCTTCTCTGTCTCATGTTGCTTTGGCTTTCCTGCTCACCTTCCAATCCTGCTTTTCTGATGTTCCTTCTGTCCATCTGTCCTGTAGATTTATCAGGTCCAGAAGGTAGGACCCTTGCATTCTATATGGTCCAACTCCAGAAATATTGGCACCCTTTATGGAAATGAGCAAAAATTAATAACACATGGAATAGACTTTAAGGGTATTTTAGCTAATTGTGTATGTTTCATATCATTACTTGACTTTAACAACCACCCCTTTGTGTTGAGGGTTTTTCTCTATAGTGATAAATTGCTAATTAATGTGTGCAGCCTTATTTTTGGTCAAGGTCAGTTCTTGTAGATTAAAAACAAAAATTAATAGTAATGATTGTTTGTTAATATTATTTAAGTTTTCGTTATTCTTAAATCAACCGTTTACAAGAAAATAAAGTTCTTTGGATGTTGTGAAAACATTTAAATAGTTTCTCCAGTTATTTTTAATGGAAAATTTGGATTGTGTGTTTATATAATCTGTTGCTCATACTCTTGCAAGGTGCCAATAACTCTGGAGTTGACTGTAGATCTGCAACTACAGCATGAATTTTCATATTTGGCGAGTTTTAACTGTGCACTCTCTATAAATATTGCACATACAATCATGGAAAAAGACCCTCCTTCAATTCTGTGTTTTTATTCATCAGGACCTAAATAAATTGTGTGGTCCTCATCAACTTCTATAAACAAACAAATAACCTCAGGTGATGAAACACAACAGATTTCAATATGTACTCATTTCTTTTGCAAAAAGTAAACCAACTTTCAGAAACCAGGTGGGAAAAAATAAGTACACCCTATAATTTGGTAACAAGTAGAACCAACTTTAGCAACAATAAAAGTGGTGCCTCTGGATTACTGATCAGAAGGTCACACTGCCAAGATGCCACCATTGGGTCCTTGAGCAAGGCCCTTAACCCTCTCTGCTCCAGGGACACTGTATTATGGTTGACCCCGCGCTTTGACCCTAACAAGCTAGGATATGTGAAGAAAAAGACTTCACTGTGCTATAATGTACTGTATATTTGACAAAGGCAAAGTAGGAGTTTCTCAGTTTCTCACATCCTTTTGGAAAAATTTTGGTCCACTCTTCTTTACAACATTGCTTCAGTTCATTGATGTTTGAGGACATTTGTTTATGCACAGCTCTCTTAAGATCCTGCCACAGCACCTCAATGGGGTTGAGCTCTGGACTTTGATTTGGCCACACCTTTAACCATTCAGATGTCGAATTACTGGTGTGCTTGGGATCATTATCCTGTTGCATGACCCAATTTCAGCCCAGCTTAAGCTACTGGACAGGTGGTCTCACATTTGTCTCAAGAATATTCTGGTATAAAGTTGAGTTCATTGTTGTCTCCATGACGGCAAGTTTCCCAGGTCCTGTGGCTGCAAAGCAAGACCAAATCATCACCCCTCCACCACCATTCTTGACAGTTGGTATGAGGTGTTTGTGACGATATGCTGTGTTTGGTTTTCACCAAACATGGCGCTGTGATGACCAATTTTGCAAAACCTACGTCATGCTGCCATATTCTTTTTGGAGAGAATGGGCTTTTTCCTAGCCACCCTTTCGTGAAAGCCATACTTGTTTGGTCTTTTTCCGATTGTGCTGTCATGTACACAAAGATTTAATGTGCTTACAGAGGCCTACAGGTCACATCATGTAGCTCTTGGGTTTTGCTTTAGATCTCTGTGCATTAAATGGTCTGAACTTGGACCGAATTTGCACAGATGGCCACTCCTGGGAACTGTCTTGAAGGCACTCCATTTGTAAACGATGCTCCTCAATGTAGAATGGTGAATTTAAAATTGTTTGGAGATGGCCTTATAACCCTTCCTAGATTGATGAGCAACAGTAGTTACTTCTCTGGGGTCATGGCTGATGTCCTTTCTTCTTGGCATAATGTTGACACACACCTGAGTGCTCCAGAACACCAAACTGCCAAAAGTTCTGCTTTTATAGAGGTAGCCACACTTCTTGATTAAATCTTGTGCATTTCATTAGTAACACCTGGTTGCTATTTACTCTTAGTAATTGTGGAATGAGGAAGGGTGTACTTATTTTTTCCCCAACTGGTTTCTGAATGTTGGTTTACATTTTGTGGAGAATGAAAATGTGGGCTTTTTTTTTGTTTTTGTTTTGTGTCACCTGATTTGATTGGTTTGTTTTATAGAAGTTGATAATGACCACTCAACTGTTATTTAGGCCCTGATAAATAAAAACCTTGAAGAAAAGTTTTCACATGACTATAAATATACACAGCATCAAAAGCCTTCAGTTTGTATTACGCACAAGATTCTTTTTCTCCCTCAACTTCTTTGATTTTTCCCGTCTTTGTGTTCTGTCTTTTATTGCCATCTTTATTGCTATCTTTCCTCAGAAATACTATGGACTGGAGAACCTGGACAACAAATGGGGGGACATTGAGCAGTGGATGGTATTACTAGATTTTGTTTGTGTCCAGAACAGCTCTGGCAGATTTTTTATTTATTTATTTTTTTTTAAAAATTAATTAAAAAAATTTTTTTTTAATAGAAATAGTGGCTTGATGAGGTTTTAATGTAACAGAATCACAACACTTGGGTTATAACACTGTACCACATAGCATTATGATATAAACTATTCTAAACACATTTTTATGATTATATGTTTATAATATACAGTGCTACAAAAATCTGGATCCATTACCAGTAACACTTTTCATTTGATCAGTTTTGGAATTAATACCATTTTGTACCACTGATGTGTGTTAATGACTGATAAGTGTAAGAACAAAAGTTCATAGATTGTCATGTAAGCAGGGTGAAGACAGATGTAACTGCAGTAAAACCTTTTATTAAGAGAGGCAGGCAGACAAATCCAAAATGTGATGCAAAGTCGAAATCCAAAAACAGGCACAGGAACAGTCGATCAACAAACAGGCAAAACTAGGCAAAACCATAATCACGAAAACACAGGCAAAAGCAGGATCAAAAACCATGAAACAAAGAACAATGAACAAACAGCTTGGTAAGATCAGTCAGCAAAACACTGAAACAATACGATGTACAAAGACACACGAGGGATTTAAATGTACAAACTAATCAAAAGGGGTAACAAAGAACAGGTGAGAGAACATGACACATAAGGGAAACCGCCAGTAATGACAGGGGAGGAGACAAGACATGAATGAAAACAAAAACACACATGGTAACATAAACAAGACTAAAGAATGTGGAAGCGTATGCCGAGTGAAGCGAGCGATATGCACGCTGTGCACTTCTGCATTTGGGGTGAAGGGTAAATCCCTGACAGGTATTTATATCATCACGTGTTCATGGTTAAGAGGTAAATGTTTCTGTGGTACCATTGAAAAGAAATACAAATGACATATCAAGTATTTTAAAGAAGTAAATGGTGTGCAAATGGGGACTTGTTTGGTGTCTACCACAGTATATTGGACCCCACACTCCATTTAAAGGACCAAAACTAAAGGCAAAATGCCCCAATTCCAAGCAGGACGTGAAGACAACTGCAGTAAAGGTCTGGCAGGGCATCGGTAGGGAAGAAAAACAATTTCTGGTGATGTCTGTGGGTTCCAGAGTTCAGGAATTTATTGATCTCAGATGATTTACAACCAAGTATTGAAAATGACAGTTCAATTTATGATCGTTAGTTTGTCCAATTACTTTTGGTTCCTTAAAAAGGGGGAGACCACCTATGTAATTCCTACACCATTCACCCGATCTCGATGTTAACACCCTCAAATTAGAGCTGACAGTCTGCACTTTGAGATCAAAACCATTATATAGCTTCAATTCCAATATAATTTAGTGGACAGTTAAAATAACAATAACTTTGTCAGTGTTGAAATTTTTATGGACCTGACTGTATGCATGTATGTTTTACCATGTTACAAAAACAAAACAAATGCATGCTGTGAATTGTGTTGCCTTTCTCTTTGCATTTCCTTTACTCTTTGCGTTTTCTCCCTCTACACTTTCCTTTTTTTGGTCCTAACAGGAGGACAGTGAGCGGTATACACGCCACTCACAGAGACATGTTTCGGTTTGTATATTCTTCTCTTCTGTTTCTTCACCTGCTGATCCTTTCTAATTGTGCTTTCTGTCCTTTTTTATGTTACCCTGGCTCTTCTCATACCAGGCTAGCAAAACCTTTAGGAGACTTTGGAGACAATAAACAATCCTTACTGCAGCAGTTCAAACTGATATTTGTTTGAAAGCCATACCTTTTATATGACATTTTTACATGGCAGATTTATTTAATCATTATGAATAATATTATGTTCCTGTGGTCATGACACATAATGCAAATTTTAGCATCATGAACACTTTACATGGGCATGAGTTCATGAACCCTGACAGTAACATTCAGTAGATCTGTGGATTAATAGAGCTTGCTATTCTTTGTAAAATTTTACTCCCTGTTATTCAGCCTGCACTGCGCAACCATATTATATACACAAATACCCACAAAATATTGGATTAGATTGTCTAAAATTATAACGTGACTTTTTTTTCTGTTTTTGACCTGTGTATTTTTCCAGGTGTCAGATGATGAAGAATGTATGTCAATGGGGAGCAGGAGCAGTGTGCGGGTGAGTGGACTCTCTCTCTCTCTCACTCTCTCTCTCTCTCTCAACCCCCACCCCCCTTTTTTACGCAAGTACACTATAGATATTTCAGCTTCCATTGCAAGTGTTTCATTCACAGACACCTATATCACAACATTCATTGAGGTGGACATTGCCATTTTGACCTGTCAGATGGAAATACTGTCATATGACTGGAATGACACCTACTGTATGTTAGAAATTTGCCTGAACAAATTGTTTAAAAATTTTGTTCATTTTGTGGACCTGTGGTTTGTGAGGATTGTGTTTGATTGACTGGCAGTTGTATGTTTGCCATAAAAGCTATTTGTGATGATGCTGATGGTCATGTTTCTCTGTATAGTTGGATTTGGATTCAGCTGGTGCACAGGCTGGGGTAAGAATTGTGCGAATGCTGTTTGTCTGTTAATGAGGATTTAAGGCTTCTCTGTAACTGACTGACTCTCTGCTGGTGGTTTTAAACTGCAGCCTTTCCTATTTTATTGCTACTCCTGCTCTAACACACCTGTTATAACTAAACAGCTAAATTCCAGGCCATCCTTAAATTAACTTGGGTGTGTTCAGGCAAGGAAAGCACAGAAATGCTTAGGGGCAGGGATTCTCCATGTGCCCAGCTGAGAAGCACTGCTATAAATGACAATAGTAAATGCCAATATAAATATGACTACATATTGAACGCTAAATGGTTACAGTGTAACCAGTTTGCCATATTCTAATATATTTCTACATGTTTTTCTCATGATCAATCCCATGTAGCTATCCCATACGTCTTATTTACATTCTCACAAGAGCACAAAGAAGAAGAAAAAGAAGACGAAGTACTCTTCTGATATTGTATGTTAACAACACTGAAGAGACTGTTTTCCAACATTTTTAGCACATATTTACCTTTTAACAGTGGAGGGAAAGGCAGTAATGTTGCATGTACCTTTCTGCCATTATTTTTCCCCCAACAGAGTAATGGCTACGACAATGATTACAGCACAATTTCCAGTCGGGTTAGTATCACCACTAACCATGTGCTGGAAGGTCTTCTGTAAATTAATAAATTCGGCATGAGTGCTTACATGAAGCATGAACTCACATTCAGGAATTTCTTCACTAGGAGATAACTAATGCTAACAGAAAATAAATTTGGTTGGTTGGTTCTATTAACAAAACTGTAGTGGGATATATGGATTGGTTCAGAAGGAGGCTAATAAACATTCCTGTTAAGTGACAGATGATATTGCAAGTTTAAATCTTGGCAGTGCCATAGCTGTGTGTCAGGGCTATGAGAGAGCAACACAAGACAATCATGAAGAGGGCAGTCAGTGTCTTCTCCAAGAGTGTTCAGCTGCTCTGTGATGTTGCATTAGCATCAGTTAGAAAAGATTCACATGTCTTCATTCACACGGCTTCACATGTCTTGGAGGTAGCATGTGTTATCCCTCAGGTGGTGGCTGTTATGTGAAAAAGGAGAACAAGAGGGTGGGAATTAAGATGAACTAAATTTGGAAAAAGACAAATGATTGCCCCCCTTCTTTGTTTTATTTATTTATTTATTTATTTATTTATTTATTTATTTATTTATTTATTTATTTATTTAAATTTGCCAGTTAACATTGTGGTAGTATCATAGCTCATCTACTGTGTGCCATGCTCTAAGCTTGGTGATGGGAGTAGAAAGTCGTTCAGACTACAGATGGTGGATGGCTTCACGCTCTGTTTGAAAATTCTTTAACACTAAAAATGACAGTGGCTTATCCAATGACTAATTTGCCGTTAACACTCCTGTTACTTATACATGTGTTGAGTGTCTGTGCTGTCTTTTTAATAGCATGAGTGAGTTGTATATTACAGTTGGATTTGTAATAATTAATCATACTCTAAGCACTAGAGATGCACCGATTGCAATTTTTTTGGCCGATTCCGATTTTTTTTTGTAAGTTTGACCAGCCAATACCATTTTTTTTTTTCCGATTCCGATTTTCTTTCTAAGAACTATACTTTACACAAGGCACCTTTTCTTTGTTGCCAACATATGTATACTTGAGCATTAATGGCAAGTTTTTCTTCACAAACAGAAGCATCTCTGCCTTTTCACCTGATAATCGGTTTCTCCTTTCATCTATCACATGTCCAGCCAAGCTAAACAAGCCATCACTTTCAACACTTGTACATGGAGCAGAGAGGTATAGGGGCTCGGGCAAGTGGAGCAAGTGCAGGGAAACCATCTTTGTTGATCCTCCAGTAGGTCAATGGGTTTTCGCGTTTTTGCCTACGACATGTTTACATGCGGCTGTGGGCGTGGCTGTGACGTTATTGCCTGTGCCACTGGCAACAACACGGACCGGCTCGGAATCAGAAAGACGTGAGATTGACCGGCCGGTCACCGGTCCGGGCCGAGCATGCGGAAAATCGTCTGATTCCGGTCCCTGGCTGGTCGATCGGTGCATCTCTACTAAGCACCAAAGCTTAACCTTAATTATCCTTTAACAATTTAAAAGACTGCTGTTAGATCAAGTTTATGTCCAAGACTATGCCTTTAAACCTGCTTAAGTTTGGATGTGTTTGGAGAGACACTTGTAGATGCATCTTGGTTGACTGTTCCATGCAGAACATTTTATGCTCCTTTATATTCTTAGTATGTGGACTAAGAAAAAAGACTAAGTGTATGTGGACTTTCCTCTTTAATTCAGATGATGTTTTTAGTAGGTTTCAATTCCAGAGACTGATATGGTCATTGCAAATCTTGGGGATAAAATATATAAATGAGAATTCTGAGTGTATGTAAATAAACATCTAATAGGAGTCTACTATACTTCTGCTTGAATAGTCCTAGTTGTACCTTTTACATGAATCACTGCATAATTTATCAGTGTGCCTTCCACCTTCATTATTCTGCAGCTTATAAAATAGCACTTAATCCACCACA
>CM042569.1:16469432-16549432 GCA_023630585.1 Cranoglanis bouderius | reverse complement strand
ACACAATATAGTGCAAGAAAAATAGGCTGAAGTCCAAGGTCAGAATTTTAAGGTCAGCAACAGAGACATGTCTGTGTTATGCAAACTCCACCCTGCACGTGCAATTGTTGTGCAATACTCTGAATAGTGCTTAAATCCGTAGCAAAATTTCAGCATGAGCTCCTCACTACACGTCTAACTAAACTCTGAATATGGCCCAAATATATTGACAACACACTGTGCCAACTGTAGATCTAATGATGCTTGATTCAGGAGTGTGGATGTCTTTGGATGTCAGTTTTGCCATGGGTTATTGTTATGGAAATCTATCAGAATCATGCAGATGTAAACTGTTGACATGATCTGGTGAAAGCAGCAGTATGTGACCTTAAGGCAGTGGTCACCAACCCTCTTCCTTGTGACCACTGCCTTAAGGGCACTTCTGTGGTAGAAATATATCATTACATGCAGCTCACAGAACATTTTGTGATGTGTGTGCTGTGTACATAATAATAATGATGATTTTTTATATTAATATTAGCTATCTCTGTAAAATAATTTCAAAACTGAATTCAAACTTTAATGTTAACTACCAATTATATATAATATGTCTTATCTGGGCAGCATGGTGGCACGGTGGGTTTTGTTGGTGCCTCGCAGCTCCTTGGTCCCTCATTCAATCCTGAGCTCAGGTTACTATCTTTGGAGTTTTGCACGTTCTCACTATGTCCGTGTAGGTTTCCTCCGGGTTCCTCCGGTTTCCTCCAACCACACAAAAACATGCCAGTAGGTGGACTGGCTACACTAAATTAGGTGTGAATGAGGGTGTATAAATTAAGAATAATTAATAATAAATTAGTCAGCCAAAGATTGTATTTGTGTATGTTTTCTCTCTGTTCTCTCATGTTTCTTTCATTCTTATTAGGGATCTTTATATGAAAACAGTCTCTGCAGTAGCTCTCTGCGCTCCAGTACCCGTACTGTAAGAAAGATATCTGATGTTTTCTTTTCCTTGTGTGGAAACTAACAGTGCTTGCTTTGCAAAAAAAAGTCATCATTATTTTACATCAATGGACATCATGTAAGGAATAAAACTATTGGCGGCATGCTTTTATTGGAAAATTATCCACAATGGGGTTGTGTGATAAGACCCTGAAGTTGATTATTTAACTTTATTAATAAAATAGTGTGTTGTTCAATTAGCATGTTTTTGTGTTTAGCTTTGGTACCGAAATTGATACAGAGTGCTGTGGAATTTTACTGGTATAGGTACTGACTACTGAAATTTTGGTACCGTGACAACCCTATATATATATATATATATATATATATATATATATATATATATATATATATATATATATATATATATAGTATCTCACAAAAGTGAGTTCACCCCTCACATTTTTGTAAATATTTTATTATATCTTTTCATGGGACAACACTGAAGAAATGACATTTTGCTACAATGTAAAGTAGTGAGTGTACAGCTTGTATAACAGTGTAAATTTGCTGTCCCCTCAAAATAACTCAACACACAGCCATTAATGTCTAAACCGCTGGCAACAAAAGTGAGTACACCCCTAAGTGAAAATGTCCAAATTGGGCCCAAAGTGTCAATATTTTGTGTGGCCACCATTATTTTCCAGCACTGCCTTAACCCTGTTGGGCATGGAGTTCACCAGAGCTTCACAGGTTGCCACTGGAGTCCTCTTCCACTCCCCCATGACGACATCACAGAGCTGGTGGATGTTAGGGACATCCATGCGCTCCTCCACCTTCCATTTGAGGATGCCCCACAGATGCTCAATAGGGTTTAGGTCTGGAGACATGCTTGGCCAGTCCATCACCTTTACCCTCAGCTCCTTTAGCAAGGCAGAGGTCATCTTGGAGGTGTGTTTGGGGTCGTTATCATGTTGGAATACTGCCCTGCGGCCCAGTTTCCGAAGGGAGGGGATCATGCTCTGCTTTAGTATGTCACAGTACATGTTGGCATTCATGGTTCCCTCAATGAACTGTAGCTCGAGTTGCCAAACGTCAGCCTCGAGACCTTAATGACTTGGAGAAGATCTGCAAAGAGGAGTGGGACAAAATCCCTCCTGAGATGTGTGCAAACCTCTCACTGTGTACGTATATATATATATATATATATATATATATATCTATATCTATATATATATATATATATATATATATATATATATATATATATATATATATATATATATATATATATATATATATTAGAAGAAATGTGGCTGGTTCTCCAAGGCGTACACCACTACTGACCCAAAAGTACAAGAATACAGTTGATTATTTTCCCATAACAGCACATTCCATCACGTTATTCCTCTTATACCACAGTGATTTGCCAACGATTACCATTTTTAAATTATTAATAAATGACTTTTTACCCATTTATAATAACATATTTTATGTTATTGCATGTCTGCAAACCAATTTAGTTCCCATTATCACTTATGGCAGCTATGAAAGTCGTTCACCCCCCATCCACTCTTAAGTCTCTCTCCTAAGAGAAAGCTTCACAGTATCAATTATTATATGTTTTTCTTTGTTAAATGAGAGCATGTTTTAATCAGTTTTTATTAGACTTAGAGTATGTGCAGCATCCTCCAAACAAGTCCCTGTGAATAAGCTGTTACTATAAGAGCAATAATGTATTACAATGAGTAGCTGGAACTACTGTCAGAGCTGTGCTGTTATAAAAAATTTTATGTGCCTTCTGATCGAGAATTCAACAGTACTGCGGTATTAAGAAAATGAATCAACACATTCTGCCCAATCAATTCAACACGACATATTCAACATGACATAATTCAACGTTCAACACTATATGACCAAAAATTTGTGGACACCTGAACATCACACCCATGTGTAATTATTCTCAAATTTGTAAGCACACAATAGTCTAGAATGTATTTGTAGATTTTCCTTCACTGGAGACCCAAACCTATTCCAGCATGACAATGCCCTGTGCACAAAGTGAGCTCCAGTTTGCCAAGATTGGGGTGGAGAACTGGAGTGTCCTGCACAGGGCCCTGACTTCAACCCCACTGAACACCTTTGGGATGAACTGGAACACTGACTGCACCACAGGCCTCCTCACCAAACATCAGTGCCTGACCTCACTAATGCTCTTGTAGATGAATGAACACAAATCTCCACAGCCACGCCCCAAAATCTAGCGGAAAGCCTTCCCAGAAGAGTGGAGCTGCTTATAACAGCAAGGGGGACTAAATCTGGAATGGGATGTTCAACAAGGACACATGTGATGGTCAGGTGTCCACAAACATTTGGCCATGTGTGCATGTATTGTTGCTATTGCAATATTACATAAAAAATGTGAGCATGTGTGTGTCATTGTACTAATGCCACCCTTTATTTGTTAGCTTTAATCCATTTAATCCATTGACTTGTTTAGTATTTTTAAATGTTTGCACAGTAGGGATGCACAATTTCATCCCCCCCCCCCCCCCCCCCCAATACAAAGAGTAAGAATCAGCATTTCGGCTGATGCAGATTTGATACCAGCTTTCCTGCTCTCTGCCAGCTTCTGTTCATGATCTGGGCAATATGACAATATCAGTATCATGAAAATTATTTCAGAATATGCTTTCTGAGATGGGTATCGTGATATCATCTTCTAACGTTTTCTAAATAACAATTTCAAACTGATTGGAAGCAGCTGATTTGATGTTAAAATTCTGGACTGTATTGGATCGGTGCATCTCTGAGGGATTGTTGGGAGAAATCACCATTTACCTAAATGCTGCAGTTGACCCAAGCAACCCTAGCCTTATTTTTGGTATCAGTAAATGAAGTGTGTGTGTATTTTCACATTTCCCTAGTTGTCTGAGTATAGTGGCCTTTTGGGCTCAAGCTCCAGAACATCATCCAGGGCGAGTTCCAGATGTGCAAGCCCAGTGGTGAGCTTCCGTTTCAGTCAGAGTGTCACTCATTTTCTAGTCATATTTACTGGTGTCAGTAGCACCTCTTAGCACCTCATTTAGGCATCAAAGTTTATGGTGAAACTTATTCTAGTGTTTACTGTGATATCATTTGTATAGTTGCTGCCATTCTGAGGACCGAACAGGAGGCTGACCTCACTAATAAGATGCCTTCAATTTGCTATGCTATTTGTAGCAATAACCATTAAAGAAGCAAGGGATTAACCTTTTATTGTACCATATAAATAGATTGTCACCATAAAGAGGCACCACTGGACCCCAACAGAGCACTCCTGACTATGTAACGAGTACTTAAGATATTCCATTTAGTTAACACTATACTGAAGTAGCTAATGTTATTGCTTTAAGAAGTGAACTAACATTAGCCATATTAGCTGTGCAAGGAGCTCACGAGCTCCCAAGCTGCATTTGTTAACCACATCTGTCGAAACAACACATTTTCTGAACCATTTGGCATTTAGTGTTAACTTGAATATTTGTTTCTCACCATTCTTACATTTAAATCTTCACAGACAAGTTTAGCTATCTATTTTACTCCTCATGCTATGTTCTTGACAACTGTTAAGTTTTTCACAATAGTAGCAAATTTGAGTTAGTTAGCTCTGCATTTGAGTTCTGCATGAGATAAATATGTATGTCAGGAAAATGCAAACTTGGTAAGTTTTCTGCCAGTTTAATTGTAATCAGCAGTTTGGGGAAACGTACAGTACTGTGCAAAGTTTTAGACACCCTATTTTGTTTAGTACATACTTCGTTATAGCCTTAAAAAAAAAAAAAACTATTACATGATCAAGTCATTACAAAAACATTTTAGATTCCCAAACATTAGTTTTCTAGCACAAAATGAAATGTTACAAAAAAATGTTTGTATGTCATTAAAGAAAGCAGCATATTACATAAGAGACACTTTTCAGACAAAAACACAATGAAGGCTGCTGGGTTTCTCTGCAGAAATAAGAAGCGAGTGTGAAAGTCAAAGTGTCCAGAAGAACTGTGTCTGGTTCTGCAAGATGCTCAATAAAACTTACCAGCTCATTTCCTTATAAAACTGCACACACTGTACCAGAGACTACTAGTTTTGTTTGAATTTTTGCTTTTTTGTCACACCAAATATTGACTGTGTTTCATTTACTACTGTTTACTGCTCTTTACTGTATTTTTTAAAATGTAGAAACATTTAATTTAATTATTTTGAAGGCATCTTTGCTCTACAGCATTTCTTTGCATGTGCCTAAAACCTTTGCACAGTACTGTGTGTATATACAGCTGTGGCCAAAAGTTTTGAGAATGACACAAATATTAATTTTTACAAAGTCTGCTGCCTCAGTTTTTATGATGGCAATTTGCATATACTCCAGAATGTTATGAAGAGTGATCAGATGAATTGCAATTAATTTCAAAGTCCCTCTTTGCCATGAAAATGAACTTAATCCCAAAAAAACATGTCCACTGCATTTCAGCCCTTCCACAAAAGGACCAGCTGACATCATGTCAGTGATTCTCTCGTTAACACAGGTGAGAGTGTTAATGAGGACAAGGCTGGAGATCACTCTGTCATGCTGATTGAGTTAGAATAACAGACTGGAAGCTTTAAAAGGAGGGTGGTGCTTGAAATTATTGTTCTTCCTCTGTTAACTATGGTTACCTGCAAGGAAACATGTGCAGCCATCATTGCTTTGCACAAAAAGGGATTCACAGGCAAGGATATTGCTGCTAGTAAGATTGCACCTAAATCAACCATTTATTGGATCATCAAGACCTTCAAGGAGAGAGGTTCAACTGTTGTGAAGAAGGCTTCAGGGCACCCAAGAAAGTCCAGCAAGCACCAGGACCGTCTCCTAAAGTTGATTCAGCTGCAGGATCGGGGCACCACCAGTGCAGAGCTTGCTCAGGAATGGCAGCAGGCAGGTGTGAGTGCGTCTGCACGCACAGTAAGGCGAAGACTTTTGGAGAATGGCCTGGTGTCAAGAAGGGCAGCAAAGAAGCCACTTCTCTCCAGGAAAAACATCAGGGACAGACTGCTATTCTGCAAAAAGTACAGGGATTGGACTGCTGAGGACTGGAGTAATGTCATTTTCTCTGATGAATCCCCTTTCCGATTGTTTGGGGCATCTGGAAAAAAGCTTGTCCGGAGAAGAAAAGGTGAGCGCTACCATCAGTCCTGTGTCATGCCAACAGTAAAGCATCCTGAGACCACTCATGTGTGGGGTTGCTTCTCAGCCAAGGGAGTGGGCTCACTCACAATTTTGCCTAAGAACACAGCCATGAATAAAGAATGGTACAAAAACATCCTCAGAGAGCAACTTCTCTCAACCATCCAAGAACAGTTTGGTGACGAACAATGCCTTTTCCAGCATGATGGGGCACCTTGCCACAAGGCAAAAGTGATAACGAAGTGGCTCGGGGAACAAAACATCGACATTTTGGGTCCATAGCCAGGAAACTCCCCAGACCTTAATCCCATTGAGAATTTGTGGTCAATCCTCAAGAGGCGGGTGGACAAACAAAAACCCACAAACTCTGACAAACTCCAAGCATTGATTATGCAAGAATGGGCTGCCATCAGTCAGGATGTGGCCCAGAAGTTGATTGACAGCATGCCAGGGCGAATTGCAGAGGTCTTGAAAAAGAAGGGTCAACACTGCAAATATTGACTCTTTGCATAAACTTCATGTAATTGTCAACAAAAGCCATTGACACTTATGAAATGCTTGTGATTATACTTCAGTAACAGTAACATCTGACAAAAAGATCTAAAAACACTGAAGCAGTAGACTTTGTGAAAATTAATATTTGTGACATTCTCAAAACTTTTGGCCACGGCTGTACAGTGGGGGAAAAAAGTATTTGATCCTCTACTGATTTTGTATGTTTGCCCACTGACAAAGAAATGATCAGTCTATGATTTTAATGGTAGGTGTATTTTAACAGTGAGAGACAGAATAACAACAAAAAAATCCAGAAAAACGCATTTCAAAAAAGTTATAAATTGATTTGCATTTTAATGAGGGAAATAAGTATTTGATCCCCTATCAGTCAGCAAGATTTCTGGCTCCCAGGTGTCTTTTACATGGGTAATGAGCTGAGATTAGGAGCACTCTCTTAAAGGGAGTGCTCCTAATCTCAGCTTGTTACCTGTAAAAAGACACCTGTCCACAGAAGCAATCAATCAATCAGATTCCAAACTCTCCACCATGGCCAAGACCAAAGAGCTGTCCAAGGATGTCAGGGACAAGATTATAGACCTACACAAGGCTGGAATGGGCTACAAGACCATCGCCAAGCAGCTTGGTGAGAAGGTGACAACAGTTAGTTCGATTATTCGCAAATGGAAGAAACTGTCAGTCTCCCTCGGTCTGGGGCTCCATGCAAGTTCTCACCTCGTGGAGTTCCAATGATCATGAGAACGGTGAGGATTCAGTCCAGAACTACACGGGAGGATCTTGTTAATGATCTCAAGGCAGCTGGGACCATAGTCACCAAGAAAACAATTGGTAACACACTACGCCGTGAAGGACTGAAATCCTGCAGCGCCCGCAAGGTCCCCCTGCTCAAGAAAGCACATGTACAAACCCGTATGAAGTTTGCCTGAATGATTCAGAGGAGAACTGGGTCAAAGTGTTGTGGTCAGGTGTGGTCAGATCTCTTTGGCATCAACTCAACTCGCCGTGTTTGGAGGAGGAGGAATGCTGCCTATGACCCCAAGTCATAACACCATCCCCACCGTCAAACATGGAGGTGGGAACATTATGCTTTGGGGGTGTTTTTCTGCTAAGGGGACAGGACAACTGCACCGCATCAAAGGGACGATGGACGGGGCCATGTACCATCAAATCTTGGGTGAGAATCTCCTTCCCTCAGTCAAGGCATTGAAAATGACCTTAATGACTTGGAGAGGATCTGCAAAGAGGAGTGGGACAAAATCCCTCCTGAGATGTGTGCAAACCTGGTGGCCAACTATAAGACACGTCTGACCTCTGTGATTGCCAACAAGGGTTTTGCCACCAAGTACTAAGTCGAAGGGGTCGAATACTTATTTCCCTCATTAAAATGCAAATCAATTTATAACACTTTTGAAATGTGTTTTTCTGGATTTTTTTGTTGTTATTCTGTCTCTCACTGTTAAAATACACCCACCATTAAAATCATAGACTGATCATTTCTTTGTCAGTGGGCAAACGTACAAAATCAGCAGGGGATCAAATACTTTTTTCCCCCCAGTGTATATGGATCACAGCTTATTTTACTCACTTTTTATTCTCCGTCAAAGAAAGATTGAGTAATTTAAGAGTAATTTTATCTTTCACCTCTAGTCATGTTTGCGCTGTGCAGGAAAGCCTGAAATTCGGTCCCAAATATGGCGAATTCACCATAAGAGACAAATCTTGTGACTGAAATGCTAGGATAGCCTGTCTGTGTGATTGCATTGGTCTCTATAGTTGGTCCTGTAGCTAAAACCCTGTGTTTATTTGTCTGTATATATTTTTGATGTCTCCTGGTGGTTTCCAGGAAAATAGCAGCAGCTCAGTGGCCAGTATTTTGCGAAAGGCAGCTAACAGCAGTGGCCTTTCCAGAGACTTGGATCATGTGACCATTCCTGACATGCCAAACGTGAGTGGCAAACAGCTCAGTGTGTGACAGTATGTTTTTATGGTGTGAAATAAAATAATGGTTTCAGAATAATATGATCCAGCTGAAACAGGAGTTTGGTGATTGCACTCTGGCTGCATGGTATTGCTGTGTTTGTGTCTTGCATGCTGGAAGATCATATTGTTTTTATTATTTGCATGAAACACTTGCTTTATGAAAACTGAGAATACAGAAGTCTGCATGGAATGGGAAGAACATACTTGGCTTGAGACAATTAACAATAGTATCAAGAATTGCCAAGATGGAATCTCACGATGGCGGTCCAGCTGGACATTTAGACAAGGGGTTGGGAACCTTTTCTCATCAAAGAGCCTCATTTTCTGTTAATGCATTTTTTTTGAAAGAGCTGTTGCAAAAACAAAACAAACAAACAAAAAAAAAGATAAAAAAAAAAAAAGAGGGAATACGTTCTGTGCAAATCAAACACAGCAGAGCATTCAATAAAAGCACCTTTCAGTCCAGTCACTTTGAAATTTTTGATGCTCCTCTGAATTCTTTCTTTTTGGCATCTCCACAAACTAGCTAGGTAGCTGCTTGAATCTGCGTGTGAGCGGTTACCATAAAAATGTAAGTGGTTTGCCTTTGATTGGTGTCGTGATATGTGTGCACAGCACTACATACGTGCACTGGAAATACAACCTGAAATACATTATTTTAAACTGACTTGTCATTAACTTCGGTAGGTTGTACCACAAATAAATTGTAATTGACTTAGCATTTTCTGCAGGAAACTGATCTCTAGTGATGTGTCTAGGTTTTTAACGATCATATGTTGGTGAAGGGTGAGACAAATGGCGAGCCGCATGATTTTAGTCAAAAAGCCACGTGTGGCTCCCAAACCATAGGTTTCTGGCCACTGAATTAGACCTTTAGTCTGTTGAAAAATGTGGTGTCTGCAGCTTTAAGATTGCGTTGTATCTCGTAGCATTTGCTTCCTATTAGACTATTTTGTATCATACGAACCTTAATAGCCCATGTTGTCTGACTTGGAAAACATTTTTCTCTGATGCATTGTAGCTTCCCTTGTCTGTGCTGAAAAGGCCATTCTAGCCTTCCATGCATGGAATGTCTTCACTCTCAAAACAAATGAAATGTGTTTATCAGGGCTACTTTACTATACAAGAATTCAATGTTAGGTTTATCTACAGGCCCGAACAGTTTTATAAGCATTACTAACATTATTAACAGGTACTTAAACCAAAATAACTGACTAAATTCTAGTTCTAGTGACTAGCAGCCCACTTGTAACCTGCCTTCGGGATTTATTTATTTATTTTTGCTGTAATGACACAATCTGTACGACACATGGTTCATATTTCTGGCCACACCTCCTTCAGTTGGCGATAGGTAGGGGGCATGAATGGATAATGGTACAGTGGGTATAGAAAAGAGTGACCCCATTTCAAAATGTTCACATTTTTACAGCCTGAAATGAAGACACAAATAAACAGAATTTTTTCAAACTTTATTTACTTGTTCCACAATACAACATCCCAGCGAAAGAAAAATAGCAGCATTTATGAAAACAATAATAATTAATAAAATATAAAAAACTAGAATACATGTGTTTGATAATAGATCGCCCCCTTAGAACATAATTTGTAACTTTTTTCAGGTGAAACTAATCACCAACTTGATTGCACACCAAGTTTAGAGGTTTCCACCACAATTGTAATTATTTTGTTTAGTTCAGAATAGGGTTGTCAAAAGTACCGGTACTTCGGTACCAAGTCAGTACTAAAAACTAAAGTTGACGGTACCAGATTTTCACAAGTACCGGTAGTACCGAGTACCGGGTCAACCCGGTACTGATGCGCTGTGTGACAGGTAGTCAGTGGGGAACTTTTCACAGGTGCACCGTGCAGTTATGGTAGCGGTTGCATTATGGATGTTGTAGCATAGTTTAATTCAAGTGTAGGATTGCAAAAAACATCCTCGTTTTTGTTTACTTAATAGTTAGCATACGCGCGTGTAACGCTGATACGGTCATGTGTCCTTATTAACCATTTAATTCTTTTAAAAACATCCGTGCCCTGCCAGCGGACCACAGCGTTGTTAAGTGTAAAACTATGCTGTACACAGCTGCTGTGTTTATGTAGATACTCATGATGTATCTTTGGAAAGATAAGATTCTTGTGCTTCGATTGATACAAACCAACACTTACAAAACTGAGGCAATTCACCTATGAAGCCTCATAATAATCCACTGATCCATAAAATCCTGACGAAAACAGTCTTGTTACACTGGCAAAGGTCCAAACCATCCAATTAAGTAAAAATATTTAGTCCAAAACACATTATTACATCAATAAATACCCACGGACTATTGCTGAGTCATTTTCTCTGTTATAACTCTGGTTCACTTTCAGCACTTCAATTTAAAAGTCCGTGTGTAAAGATGTCTAACGAGCGGCAAGTTTCATTTCAGAAACTTTTTACATAGTTGGTATTTTTTGCTTGTAATTTATTTAGTTATTATTTACATGAAGGGAAAAAACCTAAAGCCAAAACTTAAAGCATTTTTCAGAAATACTTCAAATATACATTTGTTTTAATTTATTTTAATATTTAACTTTATAAATAAGAAGTGTGTTGTTCAATTATGGCATATTTTTGTGTTTTGTGTTTATTTATTTTTATACCTTTAATTACTTGGGGGGGACTTGAAACACTTTTAAATACTTGAAGTATATAGAATGGCATTGTTTTTAAAAAAAAAAAACATTTTATATTTATATTTAACTTTATTAATAAAATGGTGTGTTGTTCAGTTAGCATGTTTTTGTGTTTTGCTTTGGTACCGAGTACTGTGGAATTTTACTGGTACTGGTACTGAAATTTTGGTACCGTGACAACCCTAGTTCAGAATAAAAGGAACTATACCTTGTGCATTACAGTGCTTGGTTGTGTTATTAAAAGCAAACAATCTACTATAGGTGGCAAGGCACTTTCAGAAGAACTGGAGTTTACTAAAAGATTTCAAAGGCTTTTTATACATCCCTGGGAGCACAGTTAAAATCCATAATTAAGAAGTGGAAGGTGTTTGCTACCACCAAGACCCAAATTAGATGTCCAAGTGAGGAAGAAACTGGTCAGAGAGGCTACCAAGAGGCCAATGGCAACTTTGAAGGAGTTTGAGGACCTTATGGCAAAGAGTGGTCATTGTGTGCATGTGACAATATCACAAATTCTCCACAAATCTGCCTTGTATGGGAGAGTTGCAAGAAAAAATCCAGTACTCAAGAAATGATGGTGGTAGCATGCGGGTGGTAGCATCCTGTTGTGGTAGTGTTTCTCTTTAGCAAAGGCTGGGGTACTTGACAGTATAGAAGTGACAATGGATGGGGCAAAATACTGACAAATTCTTGAGGAAAACCTGCTGCCAGAGAGTTGAGGATGGGAAGAAGGTTCACCTTTCAGCATGACGTGAAGCACACTACCAAACTGACCATAGAGTGGCTAAAAGAGAAAAAGATGAATGCCCTTGCATGTTCTAGCCAGATCCCCAGACTTAAACGCTACTGAAAATCTATGGAATGTGTTGAAAATAAAGCTGGAAAAATTCAGTATTTTGTGTTTTTATTTGAGGCCGTAAAGCAACAAAATGTGAATATTTTGAAAGGTTGTGATTCTTTTCTATACCCCACTGTAGTGCACACAATCTTCTAAGCCTAGAGCATACACCTTTGTTTATACCTGAAAAATGTCAGTGTCATTCGCTTCTCATGATGAAAAACTATTTGATATTTACATACTTCTGTGTGTATATTCCGTCTTAGGAAATGCATGAAAAAAGAAAAAGTGGCATGACTGCAATTTTTTTTTAATGTTCTTCTTACAGTTGGATGACGGATTGGACAGAGATTTTTTTGAAAAGGTTAGCAAAGATATTCTTCTTATTGGTTTTTGCTCATATTTAAAAATGTTTTAATGAAAGGTTGGTATTAACTGACAGATGTAATTCATGGATTCATTGGTTTTCTTTTGAGGGCTCCTCTCGAGCATCTACTCTATCCACTGCCACTCTGACTTCACTGGGCGGGGCTTCCTCACGAAAAGGAAGTGGCAGTTCAGCTGTCACTGCAGATACAGAGGCATCATTACAGGATATTAAGGTACCCTATCTGTTACTACTTTATCCAATGCTGCCTCACTCTCTTTTGTTTAGTCATTGAAGACTTGTACAGTCACTTCCAGAAGTATTGGTAAAGATGGATGAGAATTGAAGTGTAAAAATTCTCCAAGGATCACAGTTGTATCATACTTTATTTTACCATACCTTACCATACAATACACTGTGCAGTGGTAGCTCAGTGGTTAAGATCGGAAGGTTGTGAGTTCAAACCCCAGCACCGCCAAGCTGCCACTGTTGGGCCCTTGAGCAAGGCCCTTAAACCTCAACTGCTCAGATGTATAAATGAAATGAATGTAAGTCGCCCTGGATAAGGGCATCTGCCAAATGCCGTAAAATGTATTGAGAATGAGAATCACAAGTATGAAAATCAAGTATTGATACAGCTCTTGATTGAGGATAAGAATCACTCAATATCCCTTTCTGTTGAGGGAGAGAATCACTGAACCTCTGCAGCATTCAGTCTGTAACATCTGGTGAATGTAGATGATAGCCTGGGAACATTCTCATCTGCAAGAGTATATAGGTTGATAAGTTTATTAACATACCATTGTGTAAGTATCTTTGGCAATAATGCTGGGTTCCAGCCACAGTGTGGCATGTTTGAACGGCTATCCCTAACACAGACATTGCATTGTAATTTTTGTAAGACAGTCAATTCATGACATTTACCAATTTGTTGGCCATAGTGGTGGCCAGTAAAAATGTTTCTCTTGCATAAGCCACTTTATATTTGTGTCTTTAATTGTTTCACATGGCAAGTTGTACAAATTGTTTAATGCCAAGTTCAGGTCCCACTGTGAAATCACTGATTTGTGTGGAAGTCAGAGATGTTCTGTTTCTTTATGAAAGGTTTTGGATTATTTATGGACTCCGAACAGCAAACTGTCAATCTATCCCCTGTTGCACAGACAATGCTGCTATGTACATTTTTGGGGTAGACCCAGAGCTGATTCTAGTCAACTCCAAATTCCAAACAGTGCTCATGGTGCAAGATTATAGGTTTATTCCAGTGTTTTGCATCATAGTGCACACCACTTTTCTGCATACATCTGGCACATAGCCAGAGCACAAGAGTGTCTGACCTATTGCAATGCACATACTAGTATGCCGGGGTTCAGACCCTTAATTTCAAGGTATTGGTCTGCTGTGCCACAGTGAACTGTTCATCTCAGACAGCTATTTGGATGAGTACATAGCAGGCACAAAAAGGCTGTTTAAAAAAAAAAAAAAAAATCAGGGCTCTTCTGTAGGTGTTTTACATTAGCTCAACTACCTCCCTGTGAATTTCCCAAACCCGGTGGCGCAGGACTACTGTGAGACAGAAGAAGAAGCCTTTATTTGTCACATATACATTACAGCACAGTGAAATTCTTTTCTTCGCATAACCTAGCTTGTTAGGAGGTTAGGATCAGAGCGCAGGGCATCTGCTATTAAGTTAAATTGGCCTGATAGCTAGGCAGCTCTTAAGATGGTGGTTCATCAGTTGTGATTTTGTGCCTCCTTGGTGTTTGATCAAGTTTTTCCACAGTGGGTCTCAAGCTTACAGAATGAGACACAGACACTGAAAGTACATCTGTCTCTCTGTATGTAAGGCAGCTGCAGGCTTTGCACTTTTAATATTGCTTTTTCCAATAATGGCATTTTTCCTCACCACTCTTCATAAAGCCCAGCTTTGTGAAGTGTCCAGGCTGTGGCCTTCACGCGTCAGGCATGTGGAGAGTAGATCATTCATTTCTGTGCTTTCTTGCACTGGTCTAGTAAATATAATGTGCAAATATGTCATGTCAGATTTATATATATATATATGTATATATACAGCCGTGGCCAAAAGTTTTGAGAATGACACAAATATTAATTTTCACAAAGTCTACTGCTTCAGTGTTTTTAGATCTTTTTGTCAGATGTTACTGTTACTGAAGTATAATCACAAGCATTTCATAAGTGTCAATGGCTTTTATTGACAATTACATGAAGTTTATGCAAAGAGTCAATATTTGCAGTGTTGACCCTTCTTTTTCAAGACCTCTGCAATTCGCCCTGGCATGCTGTCAATCAACTTCTGGGCCACATCCTGACTGATGGCAGCCCATTCTTGCATAATCAATGCTTGGAGTTTGTCAGAGTTTGTGGGTTTTTATTTGTCCACCCGCCTCTTGAGGATTGACCACAAATTCTCAATGGGATTAAGGTCTGGGGAGTTTCCTGGCCATGGACCCAAAATGTTGATGTTTTGTTCCTCGAGCCACTTCATTATCACTTTTGCCTTGTGGCAAGGTGCCCCATCATGCTGGAAAAGGCATTGTTCGTCACCAAACTGTTCTTGGATGGTTGGGAGAAGTTGCTCTCTGAGGATGTTTTTGTACTTTATTCTTTATTCATGGCTGTGTTCTTAGGCAAAATTGTGAGTGAGCCCACTCCCTTGGCTGAGAAGCAACCCCACACATGAGTGGTCTCAGGATGCTTTACTGTTGGCATGACACAGGACTGATGGTAGCGCTCACCTTTTCTTCTCCGGACAAGCTTTTTTCCAGATGCCCCAAACAATCGGAAAGGGGATTCATCAGAGAAAATGACATTACCCCAGTCCTCAGCAGTCCAATCCCTGTACTTTTTGCAGAATAGCAGTCTGTCCCTGATGTTTTTCCTGGAGAGAAGTGGCTTCTTTGCTGCCCTTCTTGACACCAGGCCATCCTCCAAAAGTCTTCGCCTTACTGTGCGTGCAGACGCACTCACACCTGTCTGCTGCCATTCCTGAGCAAGCTCTGTACTGGTGGTGCCCCGATCCCGCAGCTGAATCAACTTTAGGAGACGGTCCTGGCGCTTGCTGGACTTTCTTGGGCGCCCTGAAGCCTTCTTCACAACAGTTGAACCTCTCTCCTTGAAGGTCTTGATGATCCAATAAATGGTTGATTTAGGTGCAATCTTACTAGCAGCAATATCCTTGCCTGTGAATCCCTTTTTGTGCAAAGCAGTGATGGCTGCACGTGTTTCCTTGCAGGTAACCATAGTTAACAGAGGAAGAACAATAATTTCAAGCACCACCCTCCTTTTAAAGCTTCCAGTCTGTTATTCTAACTCAATCAGCATGACAGAGTGATCTCCAGCCTTGTCCTCGTTAACACTCTCACCTGTGTTAACGAGAGAATCACTGACATGATGTCAGCTGGTCCTATTGTGGAAGGGCTGAAATGCAGTGGACACATTTTTTTGGGATTAAGTTGATTTTCATGGCAAAGAGGGACTTTGAAAATAATTGCAATTCATCTGATCACTCTTCATAGCATTCTGGAGTATATGCAAATTACCATCATAAAAACTGAAGCAGTAGACTTTGTGAAAATTAATATTTGTGTCATTCTCAAAACTTTTGGCCACGGCTGTATGTATATATACAGGTGCATCTCAATAAATTAGAATGTCCTGGAAAAGTTCGTTTATTTCAGTAATTCAACTCAAATTGTGAAACTTGTGTATTAAATAAATTCAATGCCATTCAATGTTCTTTTAATTGTGATGATTTTGGCTCACATTTAACAAAAACCCACCAATTCACTATCTCAACAAATTAGAATATGGTGACATGCCAATCAGCTAATCAACTCAAAACACTTGCAAAGGTTTCCTGAGCCTTCAAAATGGTCTCTCAGTTTGGTTCACTAGGTAAGCCACAAACATTCATTGCCAAAGAAGCTGGCTGTTCACAGAGTGCTGTATCCAAGCATGTTAACAGAAAGTTGAGTGGAAGGAAAAAGTGTGGAAGAAAAAGATGCACAACCAACCGAGAGAACCGCAGCCTTATGAGGATTGTCAAGCAAAATCGATTCAAGAATTTGAGTGAACTTCACAAGGAATGGACTGAGGCTGGGGTCAAGGCATCAAGAGCCACCACACACAGACGTGTCAAGGAATTTGGCTACAGTTGTCGTATTCCTCTTGTTAAGCCACTCCTGAACCACAGACAACGTCAGAGGCGTCTTACCTGGGCTAAGGAGAAGAAGAACTGGACTGTTGCCCAGTGGTCCAAAGTCCTCTTTTCAGATGAGAGCAAGTTTTGTATTTCATTTGGAAACCAAGGTCCTAGAGTCTGGAGGAAGGGTGGAGAAGCTCATAGCCCAAGTTGCTTGAAGTCCAGTGTTCAGTTTCCCCAGTCTGTGATGATTTGGGGTGCAATGTCATCTGCTGGTGTTGGTCCATTGTGTTTTTTGAAAACCAAAGTCACTGCACCCGTTTACCAAGAAATTTTGGAGCACTTCATGCTTCCTTCTGCTGACCAGCTTTTTGAAGATGCTGATTTCATTTTCCAGCAGGATTTGGCACCTGCCCACACTGCCAAAGCACCAAGAGTTGGTTAAATGACCATGGTGTTGGTGTGCTTGACTGGCCAGCAAACTCACCACACCTGAACTCCATAGAGAATCTATGGGGTATTGTCAAGAGGAAAATGAGAAACAAGAGACCAAAAAATGCAGATGAGCTGAAGGCCACTGTCAAAGAAACCTGGGCTTCCATACCACCTCAGCAGTGCCACAAACTGATCACCTCCATGCCACGCCGAATTGAGGCAGCAATTAAAGCAAAAGGAGCCCCTACCAAGTATTGAGTACATGTACAGTAAATGAACATACTTTCCAGAAGGCCAACAATTCACTAAAAATGTTTTTTTTACTGGTCTTATGAAATATTCTAATTTGTTGAGATAGTGAATTGGTGGGTTTTTGTTAAATGTGAGCCAAAATCATCACAATTAAAAGAACCAAAGACTTAAACTACTTCAGTCTGTGTGCATTGAATTTATTTAATACACGAGTTTCACAATTTGAGTTGAATTACTGAAATAAATGAACTTTTCCACGACATTCTAATTTATTGAGATGCACCTGTGTGTGTGTGTGTGTGTGTGTGTGTGTGTGTGTGTGTGTGTGTGTGTGTGTGTGTGTATGTATGTATGTATGTATATATATATATATATATATATATACACACACACACACACACACACACAGAGGAAAAAAGTATTTGATCCTCTGCTGATTCTGTACGTTTGCCCACTGACAAAGAAATGATAAGTCTATAATTTCAGCCTACACAAGGCTGGAATGGACTACAAGACCATTGCCAAGCAGCTTGGTGAGAAGGTGACAACAGATGGTGCGATTATTCGCAAATGGAAGAAACTGTCAGTCTCCTTGGGTCTGGGGCTCCATGCAAGATCTCACCTCATGGAGTTTCAGTGATCATGAGAATGGTGAGGAATCAACCAAGAACTGCACAGGAGGATCTTGTTAATGATCTCAAGGCAGCTGGGACCATAGTCACCAAGAAAACAATTGGTAACACACTACGCCGTGAAGGACTGAAATCCTGCAGCGTCCTGCAGCTCAAGAAAGCACATGTACAGGCCTGTCTGAAGTTTGCCAATGAACATCTGAATGATTCAGAGGAGAACTGGGTGAAAGTGTTGTGGTCAGATGAGACCAAAATTGAGCTCTTTGACATCAACTCAACTCGCCGTGTTTGGAGGAGGAGGAATGCTGCCTATGACCCCAAGAACACCATCCCCACCGTCAAACATGGAGGTGTTTTTCTGCTAAGGGGACAGGAAAAGTGGACAAAGGAGTGGCTCAAGAAGAAGCACATTAATGTCCTGGAGTGGCCTAGCCAGTCTCCAGACCTTAATCCCATAGAAAATCTGTGGAGGGAGCTGAAGGTTCGAGTTGCCAGACGTCAGCTTCGAGACCTTAATGACTTGGAGAGGATCTGAAAAGAGGAGTGGGACAAAATCCCTCCTGAGTTGTGTGCAAACCTGGTGGCCAACTACAAGAAACATCTGACCTCTGTGATTGTCAACAAGGGTTTTGCCACCAAGTACTAAGTCGAAGGGGTCAAATACTTATTTCACTCATTAAAATGCAAATCAATTTATATCTTTTGTGAAATGCGTTCTTCTGTATTTTTTTGTTGTTAATCAAATACTTTTTTCCCCCTCACTGTGTGTGTGTGTGTGCGTGTGTGTGTGTGTGTGTATATGTATATATACACAGGCTGTGGAAAATTTTATATTTATTGCTTAACCTTTTGATGTTTTGTTTAACAATTTCACAAAAATACTCTGCTCTCATGGATATCAAACAATTGCAAACAATACGTAGGTTTATCCAAAAAAAATATCTTTGTTAAATATAGGTGTGCAACAATTATTGGCACCCTTTTAGTCAATACTTTGTGCTACCTCCCTTTGCCAAGATAACAGCTCTGAGTCTTCTCCTATAATGCCTGATGAGGTTGGAGAATACATGGCAAGAGATCTGAGACCATTCCTCCATACAGAATCTCTCCAGATCCTTCAGATTTCGCAGAGTCTATGCTGGTGGACTCTCCTCTTCAGTTCACCCCACAGGTTTTCTATGGGTTTCAAGTCAGGGGACTGGGATGGCCAGGGCAGGACCTTGATTTTGTGGTCAGTAAACCATTTTTGTGTTGATTTTGATGTATGTTTTGGATCATTGTCCTGCTGGAAGATCCAACCACGGCCCATTTGAAGCTTTCTGGCAGAGGCAGTCAGGTTTTCATTTAATATCTGTTGATATTTGATAGAGTCCATGATGCCATGTATCCTAACAAAATGTCCAGGTCCTCTGGCAGAAAAACAGCCCCAAAACATTAAAGAGCGACCACCATATTTAACCGTGGGCATGAGGTACTTTTCCATATGGCTACCTTTCTGTGTGCACCAAAACCACCTCTGGTGTTTATTGCCAAAAAGCTCTATTTTGGTTACATCTGACCATAGAACCCGATCCCATTTGAAGTTCCAGTAGTGTCTGGCAAACTAAAAATGCTTGAGTTTGTTTTTGGATGAGAGTAGAGGCTTTTTTCTTGAAACCCTTCCAAACAACTTGTGGTGATGTAGGTGACTTCAGATTGTAGTTTTGGAGACTTTCTGACCCCAAGACGCAAATTACCTTTGCAATTCTCCATTTGTGATCCTTGGAGATTTTTTGGCCACTCGAACCATCCTCTTCACAGTGCGTTGAGTCAATATAGACACACGTCCAATTCCAGGTTGATTCATAACATTTCCAGTTGACTGGAACTTCTTAATTATTGCCCTGATGGTGGAAATGGGCATTTTCAATGCTTGTGCTATTTTCTTATAGCCACTTCCCATTTTGTGAAGCTCAACAACCTTTTGCCTCACATCACAGCTATATTCCTCTGTCTTACGCATTGTTATGAATGACTAAGGAAATGTGGCCTATGTTACCTCATATTTATACCCCTGTGAAACAGGAAGTCATGGTTGAACAATTTCGTGTTCCTAGTCACCCAGGTGTACTAAAAAAATATAAAATATCAGTGGGAATATACATCAAATATATTTTTTGTATATGAATTCAGAGGTGCCAATAATTGTTGCACACCTATATTTAACGAAGATTTTTTTTTTTAAATCAAAAGTTTAAACAATAAAGACAATTTTTCACACCCTGCTTTGCTCATATTTACCAAGGGTGCCAATTAGTGGAGGGCACTGTATATAAATGTTATCTCGGGGGTATGTCTGGTTATAATAAATAAACTTGTTTTCTTCTGTTTAGAATAAATAGAATAAGAGTAGTAAGGTTGTTTTTCCATATTTTCTCAACAGACGATCTTCATCTTCCATGGTTTATCTTAAGTGGAGTGTGGACTTTTTTCTGTGGCAGTATACAATTATATGCTCATTACTATTCACATGCATTTAAATACAATTTGTTTTCTCACCAAGCTAGAGAGTAAATAAAACTAAACAAGCTTTGGACAACTAACCTGCACAGTCATAGCTCCTAGTAGTCAATGTGCTGTGTGAGTGTACAGTGGGTATAGAAAAGAATCACCCCCCCCCCCCCCTTACAATAATCACATTTTGTTGCTTTTCAGCCTGAAATGAAAACAGACACAGTTTTTGTTTTATCCAGCTGTATTTACTCAGTGCAACTTATAACATCCAAGTGGAAGATATAACACCAACATGTCAGAATTTAAAAAAAAAAAAAAACAAACAAACACTGAATTGGTAAAAGGATCATTCCCCTCCTAAAAATGACTTGTAAACTCAATAAGATGTAGCTAATCACCTTCTCAGTGGCACACACAGCCATTTCCCTTTCAACTGTGATCAGCTGTGGTCATTTTGATTGGCTTAGCATGAAAAGAGCTTTCCTGGAGCATTTTGTAGTGCAACTGAAGCAAACAATCAACTATGGGTGGCAAGGCACTGTCAAAAGATCTCCGGGATAAAGTTGTGGACAGGCACAAGTCAGGAGATGTATACAAAAAAATTTCAAAGGCTTTATCAATGCCTAGAAGCACAGTGAAGTCTATTCTTAAGAAGTGGCAGGTATTTGGTACAACACAGACCCTCCCTGGATCAGGACATCGCGCCAAACTGGATGAAAGAGCCAGGAGGAAACTGGTCAGAGAGGCTACCAAGAGGCCTACAGTAACTCTGAAGCAGTTGCAAAAATTTATGACAAAGAGTGGTCATTGTGTGCATGTGACAACAATATCACAAATTCTCCACAAATGTGGCTTGTATGGGAGGGTTGCAAGAAAAAAGCCACTCCTCAAGAAAGGCCACATGCAGTCATGACTGAGCTTTGCTAAAATGCACCTTGAAGATTCAGGTCAGATGAGACTAAAATTGAATTATGTGGCCTCAACACCAAACAATATGTCTGGCGGAAATCCAGTACAGCTCACCATCCAAATAACACCATTCCTACAATAAAGCATGGAGGTGGTAATATCCTGTTATGGGGGTGTTTCTCTGCAGCAGGGACTGGAGCACTTGTCAGGATAGAAGGAAAATGGATGGGGCAAAATATTCTCAAATACTTGAGGAAAATCTGCTGCCTTCTGCCAGAAATTTTCACCATAAATTTTTAATGGGATTGAGTTGATCTGCCTTTACTGAAGAAAAGCTTTAACACTTTTTGCTCTGTGGCAAAACAAACAAACAAACAAACAAAAACCCTGCACTTACAACTCTACTCTGTACACTTTGCTTCTCTAGAACTCAATTAAAAGTCTTGTATGGTAGCACTACTTGTATTGTTCTCCGCTTGATATATCGCTTTGCCTGTATTTCCTCATTTGGTCTCTTTGGATAAAAGCGTCTGCTAAATGAATAAATGTAAATGTGGCAAGATGCATTATCATCCTGAAAAATGACTTCACTACCTATTTTCTGTTGATGGAATGAGAAAAGTGTCCAAAACTTCAGTGTACACCTGTGCATTGACTGTTGAGGTCTCTCCTGGTCCTTTACCTGACATGTAACCCCATATCATAAATGAGTGGGGAAATTTGATTGTTTTCTTCAGGCAGTCATCTTTATATGTTTCATTACGGCACCAGACGTATTCCAGCATCATCTCCTTGGCCAATGCAGATTTGTGATTCATCACTGAGTATCACTTTCATCCAATCATCCACACTCCATGATCACTTTGCTTTAGCCCACTGTAACCTGGTTTTCTTCTGTTTAGGTGTTTGTGCTGGTTTTCATTTGTTTTTTTCTATATGTAAATCTCATTTCATTCAACTGATTTCTTACAGTTCTGTCACAAACGTTGACTCCTGTTTCCACCCATTTGTTTTTCATTTTTATCATCTCCCCCCTCCTATTCCTGGTAGCCAGCGATTGGGTAATGCGAAATACTACAGCTGACAAACCTAGAGGTATTCAGTGGACTCTCTTTTCCCAGCTGGAAGACCTAGACTTTGCACATGATCTTGCTGCTCTCTCCTCCAAGTTGTAACACCTACAGGAGAAAACTGACAGGCTCAATAACTTTGCCAAGCAAGTAGGTCTTAACATCAGTACCTCAAAAACCCAGGTGATGTGTATCAACTCTACTCCTGATTCACCCATCACAGTGGATGGGAACACTCTTGACTATGTCGAAGAGTTTACTTACTTGGCAGTCTCGTCAGCAAAGTTAATGCAGCACAAAAAGACATGAAAGCGAGGCTAGGCAAGGAAAGGGGTGCATTTGCAGGACTTCAGCCCATCTGGAAGTCTAAGCAATACAGCATCAGAACCAAGGTCAGACTCTATAACAGCAATGTCAAGCCTGTTCTGTTTTATGGCTCAGAATGCTGGAGAGTAACACAGGGAGACATGAAAAAGATCAGTGCCTTCCACAATGGATGCCTCCGGAGAATCTGTCATATTTACATTTATGGCATTTGGCAGACGCCCTTATCCAGAGCGACTTACATTTATTTAATTTATACATCTGAGCAATTGAGGGTTAAGGGCCTTGCTCAAGGACCCAACAGTGGCAGCTTGGCAGTGCTGGGATTTGAACTCACTACTTGCCGATCAGCAGCCCAATGAGCTTAACCACTGAGCTACCACTGCCTCGTATCTTCTGGCCCAACAAAATCACTAATGAGGACCGCTACAAAAGGACCAAGAGCCAGAACATTGTCCAGGAAATTAAGATCCGCCGCCTGAAATGGCATGTGCTCAGGATGGACCAAAACCGCATACCAAAGGTTGCATTAAGATGGACACTACCAGGGAAAAGAAAGCAAGGCCGGCCTAAGAACACCTGGCAACGGACAATGACAAAAGAGCTCAAGGAGATAGAACTAACATGGGGAGAGGCACAACATGCAGACCAGGACCGAGATAGATGGCGGCAGATCGTTGCTGCCTTATGTCATAACCGTGACGAAAAGGAATAAGAAGAATTTGCATTTTTAGACTTGTGGTGGTATTTGTTTTAGAAATGCAAATTACAAGGTGCTTCCATAATTTTTTCCTCTACATTATCTGGAAAAAATATGCCATTAATTAAAATAATTTCATTTCCAGTGCCCTCCACTAATATTGGCACCCTTGGTAAATATGAGCAAGGAAGGCTGTGAAAAATTGTCTTTATTGTTTAACCTTTTGATAATTTGTTAAAAAAAAATCACAAAAATACTCTTCTCTCAGAGTAAAACAACTGCAACTGTCAAACAACTGCAAACACAACACAGGTTTATAAAAATAAAATAAAAACTTTGTTAAATATATGTATGCAACAATTATTGGCACCCCTATGAATTCATATGAGAAAAATATATTTGAAGTATATTCCCATTGATATTTTAAATTTGAGTATGAATAAATATGAGGTAACATATAGGCCAAATTCCCTTAGTCATTCATAACAATGGGTAAGACCAAGGAATATTGCTGTGATGTGCAGCAAAAGGTTGTTGAGCTTCACAAAATGGGAAGTGGCTATAAGAAAATAGCACAAGCATTGAAAATGCCCATTTCCACCATCAGGGCAATAATTAAGAAGTTCCAGTCAACTGGAAATGTTATGAATCAACCTGGAATTGGATTTGTGTCTATATTGTCTCAACGCACTGTGAAGAGGATGGTTCGAGTGGCCAAAAAATCTCCAAGGATCACAGCTGGAGAATTGCAGAAGTTAGTTGAGTCTTGGGGTCAGAAAGTCTCCAGAACTACAATCTGAAGTCACCTACATCACCACAAGTTGTTTGGAAGGATTTCAAGAAAAAAGCCTCTACTCTCATCCAAAAACAAACTCAAGCATTTTTAGTTTGCCAGACACTACTGGAACTTCAAATGGGATCGGGTTCTATGGTCAGATGAAACCAAAATAGAGCTTTTTGGCAATAAACGCCAGAGGTGGTTTTGGTGCACACAGAGAGGTAGCCATATGGAAAAGTACCTCATGCCCACGATTAAATGTGGACCAGAGGACCTGGACATTTTGTTAGGATACATGGCATCATGGACTCTAATTCATTAATGTAAAAATAAGGCCTTAATAAGCATTAAAATGTCTGAAATTCATGTTTCAAAGGTCTTAAAAATGCAACCGAACCGTCACCGTAAAGAAGATTTAGATTTTATTTTCGCTCGTTGCTGTTTGAAATGGTAAAACCATGTGACCGTGTTGCACTCAGTGTGTGTGTGCAGCTCATCAGTGTTTTAGAGCGACTCGGTTCACAGTAAATACCGCTACACACCAACTTCATCTCTGTCTGTGCTGTGAGTTTTAGTCGCTTATAATGTGCATTTATTCACGTTAGTGTAATCTTAAACATTTTTGTGGCAGAGGTTTACAGCAGTTCACCTGATTGGTAATGAGAAGTGAATTTAAAAAACTGTTGCCAACTAAACGGAGGTCTTCTTGCAGTTTTCCACCAAAATAAAAGCCACAAGGTCTAACAACTAAAAGTGAATTAAGTCAGAAATATATTACTATTCTTACTATTCTATTATTGTTTTACCCCCAAATAAAAATTTTGTCGTCGTCGTCTTCTTCTTCTTCTTCTTCTTCTTCTTCCTCTTATTATTATTCAGTGCAATAGTAATATTATAAAATAGCAACAACAACAAAAAAATCCTTTACAAAAATTTATGTACAATTATAACACTACGTTACATTACCCTGGCATTAAAGTGCCCCTATTATGCTTTTGCAGATATTACCTTTCATGTAGTGTGTAATATAGCTGTTTGTGAATGTAAAAGGTCTGCAAAGTTTCATTTACATTTACGGCATTTGGCAGACGCCCTTATCCAGAGCGACTTACAGAAGTGCTTTGAGTCTCTATCATCAAATACATTCCAATACTGGGTCACGGACTAAAAATACCATCAGTCTAAAAGGTCTTTTGGAAGGTTTCAAAGATCAAAGTGCACAACAAATGGAGTTCTTTTCTCCCAAAAGAAAGAACCGATTCTGAACTGCCTGAAACGAGTCGTCAGTAATTCCAGCCTTACTTCCTGCTCGAAGCTAGGTAGGTTTGTAACAAATTTGCATAATGCGTAATTAATAATCTTCATTGGCTGCCCACGAACAACATTTACTTTGACCCGCCCTCAAACACTGTAGTTATAGCTGAGGCCTGGAAGAGTTTGGTTCGTGTTGTCGCCATGTCATACCTGTTTTCTGCGCTGCGAAAGCAAATCCACTTTGCATGCACTTCCAAAGGATGAGGATATGAAGAGTCAGTGGTTAAAATTCATTTTTACAATGATACCACAGCAGTTTAACCTTTTGTTGTGGTCCCATTATTTTATTGCTGAGGAAGCCTCCGGAGCTGAAATTCAGGTATGGTAATGGGTGTTTCGTTTCCGATATACACTGTAAGCAGTAGACCAATAACAACAGACTGAGCCATCAGACCAATCAGAACAGAGTAGGCTCTTGGAAAGGAGGGGTTTAGAGAGACCGGATCCTTGATTGAACCGTTTCAGACACTGAGAAGAGAAGTGATGCTGCAATGTATATTATGAGAAAATGTGAAAGTGTTTTTTGACCTTGAATGCATGTAAACCTATTGTAGGAGACCTCCAAAACAAAATTAAGAACCTTTAAAATAGCATAATGGGGCACTTTAAATGACAAAAAATTAGTAAACACTGCTGATAGGGGGTTTCTAATAAAGCTACTGAGGGAGTGATGGTAAATTTGACATCTTTTTCTCTTCTGACTGCCGTAACCCATCTCTCTCTCTTTTTTTTCCCTCTCTTGGAAAGTCATGGAAAGGAAATACTGTCTTTTTTCTTCTTTTTTTTCTTTTTTTTTTCTTTCATTGTTGGAGCATATGGTAATGCAGAAAGGATATTTGCTATGGTCTCCCATATACCTTTATATAAGTTTACCCTGCTATAGTTTACTTACCCAGAAATGGATGTATATGCATGAACACAATCCATTATAGATGATGTATCGTGTAGAATGATTGAAGTGATGTGCAGGTCTTAAATTATTTGGAAATGTCTTGATTATGGTATTAAAAAGTATTAAATTTGAAGTGCTGATACCTGCAGATACACTGATCAAAATCAACACAAAAATGGTTTACTGACCACAAAATCAAGATCCTGCCATGGCCATCCCAATCCCCTGACTGGAAACCCATAGAAAACCTGTGGGGTGAACTGAAGAGGAGAGTCCACCAGCGTGGACCTTGAAATTTGAAGGATCTGGAGAGATTCTGTATGGAGGAATGGTCTCAGATCCCTTGCCATGTATTCTCCAACCTCATCAGGCATTATAGGAGAAGACTCAGAGGTGTTATTTTGGCAAAGGGAGGTAGCACAAAGTATTGACTAAAAGGGTGCCAATTGTTGCACACCTATATTTAACAAAGGGTTTTTGTTTTTTGGGATAAACCTGGGCTTTGTTTGCAGTTGTTTCCATGAGAGCACAGTATTTTTGTGTTTTTTTTTTTGTTTTTTTTAAACAAAAGATTAGAAGGTAAAACAATAAAGACACATTTTCACAGCTTTCTTTGCTCATGTTTTCCAAGGGTGCCAATATTAGTGGAGGGAAGTGTAACTTTTTTGAGCTGTTTCATAAAGCCAGAATGTTCAGCTATTAAACAAAAAATGTTCTTTACGAAGTAAAAAAGCCGGGTGAACATCCTCTAAGTGTGGTGATTCCATAATTTTTGCCAGGGGTTGTACAGAGAATGTGTAGAAGAAGCAACAGTCTGCATCATGATAATTTGTGGTTGTATACTCTGCACTTGAGGATCATTTATCAACACTCGTAACATGAACCTGAACATTATATGTAAGATCTGAATACTTCTGCATTAAGACTACAGCCATAGAAGCACTTAAAGGGCAGTCTGGAAAATCTTGAGTTTACATTTTATATAAGGTTTATGTTGTTATACTTCATTTGTTCCCATATACCGTCATTTTTCCCTGTTAAATGTGCTCTTATAGGTCGCAAGATATTAGTCTTTGCAAATGATTCTGTCTGTTGCCTGTCTCATCACTGCTGTCTCATGTTAAACTAATTTCTTTAACCTCTTCCCTCTCACTCTTCCATAATGTTTATTTAGGAGATTCATGAACTTAAGGATCAGATCCATGATGTGGAGGCCAAGTACATGCAGAGCCTCAAAGAAATCAAGGTACACTGCACAGTCAAGGCAATGTGGAAACTAAGGCGTGTATTAAAAAAGTGTGCTTGTAGTTATTACAGGTTTTCTATTTTTGTGTACACAAATGTGTTTGGAAGCCATTTCAATGGCACTGAAGAATTAATACAGTTTATTGGTCTACACTTTCAGCTCATATTCATTATTTAATTTCAACTCTAATATACTGTAGAAGACAGCTAAAATAACAATAACTTTTTATAGACCTAATTAATGCCATGTCGTTATACACAGATGTTTAAGGCTGAGGCCTCATAATTCACTTAAATAACTTTTTGTTTGTCAAATCAATACAATTATTATAATGCCAATTTCTGCTAGCATGATGGGGTTTCACTATAATCTTAGCAGCAAAAAAAAAAAATCATTTACCATATTTAAGGAGCAGACTATGCCAGACTAAGCCCCTAACAAATGATCCCTTTTGTAGTATAACTTATAACTCTTAGTATCTGCAAAAATATGATACTTGATCATTATTAAGATGTGTACACTGCTATTCATGGACCTTTTACCATTTTCCATTACCTTGTGTTATAACCCTAATTTTAGCAGTTGTTAGCCTGACGTTCTTCTTTGCTGTTATGTTTATGGCCTTAAACACACACTGCAGATCTCTGCTTATGCCTTTCATTGTGTCAGTGTGTATTTGCATCTACTTTATAATTATGTAATGTAATGTGTGTGCTTGTGCCTAAACAGTGCTCATGTTTTTATATCACTTTTAGGATTCTCTGGCAGAGATGGAGGGGAAATATCGCAAGGCCATGGTGTCCAATGCTCAGTTGGATAATGAGAAATCCAATCTGATGTATGAGGTGGACACTTTGAAAGACTCGCTGATGGAGCTGGAGGAGCTTCTTGCTGAGACTCGGCGAGAGTGTGAGGAGAAGAGTAAGGTATGTTTTAGTCAGAGTTAGGGTGGCATGATTAATAGGATTTTTATATTTGAGTGTTCCTGTGATGACATTATGGATAAGCTTAAAAATGGGAAATAGTGCTAATCAAACTTTGTTATGGGTGTGTGTGTGTGCATGTACATTTCAGGGTTTGTCTGTGGGAATGTTGCCAAATCTAACAAAAGCAAGCAGATCTCACTTCAAAACCAAACCCAAATACTAGCCAATACCAAACAAAAACTCATACAAAGTGTTTATATTTAGCTGTTAGATGGTGTCTTCTAATGATTTTGTAGTGTGCTTATATTGGTCAATAAAAGCTTTACTCACACTGTCACTGTCATCACACTGTCACACTCACCTTATTGAGGTGTGTGTTGTCATCATGCCAAGATCTAAAGAGATCTGCAAGGCCTTCAAAAAAAAGGTTGTGGATGCCTATGAGTCTGGCAAGTGATTAAAAAAATTATTTAAATAAAAAATAAGGGATTCCCAATTATTTGAAACATATAATTCCAAGGAAGATCATCTACAAATGGCACAGATTTCAAACGACTGCCAATTAGTCCAGGACTGGCTGTCCCAGCAAATTCAGCCCAAGAGCAGACCATCTGATACAAAAAAGTCTCCAAGAACCCCAAAATTTCATCACAGGATCTGCTAGTAAGTCTTGCAGCTATTGGTGTCAAAGTGCATGCTTCTACAATCAGAAAGAGATTGCACAAATTTGACCTGCATGGGAGGCGTGCCAGGAAAAAGTCTTTGCAAGACTACAGTTTGCCAATGAGCATATATGCAAAGACCAGGCCTTTTGGAATGATGTGCTCTGGCCAGACGAATCAAAGATAGAGTTGTTCAGCCACAGTAACAGCAGATATGTTTGGCGCAGACCAAAGACAGCTTTTCAGGTGAAGTACTTCATACCAACTGTGAAGCACGGTGGTAGAAATGTTATGGTTTGGGGTTGCTTCTCTGCCTCAGGGACTGGACAGCTTGCATTCATTGATTCAACTATGAATTCTGCATCATATCAAAGAGTGCTTGAAGATAATGTGAATCCGTCTGAAAGTTGAAGTTGAACCTTTCAACAGGATAATGATCCTAAGCACACTAGCAAATCCACCAAGGAATGGCTCAAAAAGAAGAAATGGAGGGTTATGGAATGGTCTAGTCAAAGCCCAGATTTGAATCCGATTGAAATGTTGTGGGGGGATTTGAAACGGGCAGAACATGCAAGAAATCCCTCAAACTTCTTGCAACTGAAAGAACATTGCATGGAAGAGTGGTCAAAAATTCCAGCAAGCCGATGTCAGAGACTGGTGGACAATTATGCAAAACGCCTAAAAGAAGTTATTTGTGCTAAAGGGGGCAGTACTAGCTTCTGAGGCCAAGGGTGTATTTTTCCACAGAAGAATATCACATCTATTTATATTTCTGTTGAATATATGATTGAAAAAGCTCATTTTCCTTGTGGTTTTGATCAAGTATATCAACTTCATTAATAATCACTGTTTCTTATTTTTTCACATGACTGTATTTGCCTGCTTTCTAAGCATTTGTCTGTCGAACGTCTTTATTATAGTTGTTGTAACTGTTAACTATAGCTTTAGTGGTGAATTTGCAAAAATATGTATTTAATTGATCTATTTCACCTTTCCTAATTGCCAGGGAAAGTTATAATCACCTGGCTAACTTCTTACGTGCACACATGACAAGAACAAAGTCACAAGCAACTTATGACATGGCATCTGATACAAATACCGATGTCCATGGTCATTGTTCCCATTGTTCATTCTTTGTATGCATTAGTCTTTATGCACACCATGAAACTATCTGTGTAATAGGTTGTGACTGCAGTCGGAGCTACAGGTAACCTGTACTCCAAAGCTGGTGATAAACTGAACATTTCCTCCCTCAGCTTACACATGCCCTGTCATCCGCATCCTAGTAGACCTGTGACTTAATTCTGCTACTATACATAATATAACGCACAATCCTTGTGGTTAGCCACCAAGTGAGCTGGTTCCCACTACACACATGCCTAACAGCAGCTATTTCCATTGCCTTACCATTGACCATCTTAGAGAAGCAGTGTCCAGTTCTGGTGCTGACCGAACAGCAATGATGATGAAGAGTTGAATCTGATCTATGCTGCAGCCCAAAGACCCTGCTGGTTGTGAATGCCCATGCCCAAAAAGACTGTTAAGAAGTGTACTGTAAGCAGCTGAGAAAATGATTGGACGGAGACTCTTTCTAGACGTCAAATCGTTGATCCTGGAAATGACAGACAATGCTGATGTTAGTACTCACTCGCAGCCATTCCATCTTAAATGACTGCAGATATGATATTGCATGGAATCACATCATAGCTATGTAAAAATGAGCAAAATCCAAAAAATGTATTTAGAGCATGGATGTGGGGATTTGTGGTCATTCAGCTACAAGAACATTAGTTAGGGTAGATCCAAATTATTCAACTTTCTTAAAGTTAATTTCTTTCAGAATTTTTGATATGTTTTTGAATGTTTGATAGCGCATAACATTTTGATCCATTAAACAGTGCTCTGAAGATAAATTAAAACAACATTAAGATCATCTTTACAGAGGCATTTTATACAGTATAGTATGGTCATGTGAGTATGCGACTGAGAACTTAAACCTAACCAACAATGTGTGCAGTGAAAGCTCCTCCATCAGCAAATCAGAATGGAGGGGAAAATTGTGTACACAGAATGGTGGGGGAAAACATAAATTACAAAAATATTACACAGTTCTGAGCTGGAAACAGCTTGTTGAAGAGAGAGGTCAGAGGAGTATGACCTAAGTGGTTTGAGGTAAAAGGAAGATTACAGTAACACACACAACCACTTTTTACAACTGTGGAGAGCAGAAAGGTATCTTAGAACACATCAAACCTTGAGGCGGATAGGCTACAACAGGAGAAGATCGCATCAGGTTCCACTCTTGTCACCAAGGAACAGGAGTCAAGAGTGACTAAACAATTTACAGTGGGAAAGAGAAAAGCTTAACAAATGTTTATATTTTTCATACTATATTAACATATCCAGCAGACAGGAGTCTGCTCGTGTAAATATTTATTCATATGCTTTCTGATCTTTTGTGTGCTCAACAGTTTTAAAACACTATTTCTGTCCAACAGAATATTATATACCATATATATACAGTATCTCACAAAAGTGAGTACACCCCTCACATTTTTTGTAAATATTTTATTATATCTTTTATATACAGATGCTCAATAGGGTTTAGGTCTGGAGACATGCTTGGCCAGTCCATCACCTTTACCCTCAGCTTCTTTAGCAAGGCAGTGGTCGTCTTGGAGGTGTGTTTGGGGTCGTTATCGTGTTGGAATACTGCCCTGCGGCCCAGTTTCCGAAGGGAGAGGATCATGCTCTGCTTCAGTATGTCACAGTACATGTTGGCATTCATGGTTCCCTCAATGAACTGTAGCTCCCCAGTGCCAGCAGCACTCATGCAGCCCCAGACCATGACACTCCCATCACCATGCTTGACTGTAGGCAAGACACACTTGTCTTTGTACTCCTCACCTGGTTGCCACCACACACGCTTGACACCATCTGAACCAAATAAGTTTATCTTGGTCTCATCAGACCACAGGACATGGTTCCAGTAATCCATGTCCTTAGTCTGCTTGTCTTCAGCAAACTGTTTGTGGGCTTTCTTGTGCATCATCTTTAGAAGAGGCTTCCTTCTGGGATGACAGCCATGCAGACCAATTTGATGCAGTGTGTGGCGTATGGTCTGAGCACTGACAGGCTGACCCCCCACCCCTTCAACCTCTGCAGCAATGCTGGCAGCACTCATACGTCTATTCTGCAAAGCCAACCTCTGGATATGATGCGGAGCACGTGCACTCAACTTCTTTGGTCGACCATGGCGAGGCCTGTTCTGAGTGGAACCTGTCCTGTTAAACTGCTGTATGGTCTTGGCCACCGTGCTACAGCTCAGTTTCAGGGTGTTGGCAATCTTCTTATAGTCTAGGCCATCTTTATGTAGAGCAACACTTCGTTTTTTCAGATCCTCAGAGAGTTCTTTGCCATGAGGTGCCATGTTGAACTTCCAGAGAGCAGTATGAAAGAGTGTGAGAGCGATAACACCAAACTTAACACACCTGCTCCCCATTCACACCTGAGACCTTGTAACACTAACGAGTCACATGACACCGGGGAGGGAAAATGGCTAATTGGGCCTAATTTGGACATTTTCACTTAGGGGTGTACTCACTTTTGTTGCCAGCGGTTTAGACATTAATGGCTGTGTGTTGAGTTATTTTGAGGTGACAGCAAATTTACACTGTTATACAAGCTGTACACTCACTACTTTACATTGTAGCAAAGTGTCATTTCTTCAGTGTCGTCCCATGAAAAGATATAATAAAATATTTACAGAAATGTGAGGGGTGTACTCACTTTTGTGAGATTGTGTGTGTGTGTGTATGTGTGTATATATATATATATATATATATTTATATATATATATTTTTTTTCCCCAGACTGAAATGATGATGAACACAGTTTTTGTTTTATCCAGCTGTATTTACTCAGTACAACTTTAACATCCAAGTGAAAAATATAACACCATGTCAGAAAAAAATTAAAAAACAGAATCACTGAGTTGGAAAAAGGATCACCCCCTCCTAAAAATGACTTGTAAACTCAGTCAGGTGTAGCTAATCACCTTCTCAATGGCACACAAAGCCATTTGGCTTTCAACTTCAGCTGATTAGCTCAGCGTGAAAAGAGCTTTCCTGGAGCATTTTGTGGACAGGCACAAGTCAGGAGATGGATACAAAAAAAATTAAAAGGCTTTATCAATGCCTAGAAGCACAGTGAAGTCTATTATTAAGAAGTGGAAGGTATTTGGTACAACACAGACCCTCCCTGGATCAGCACATCGCTCCAAACTGGATGAAAGAGCCAGGAGGAAACTGGTCAGAGACGCTACCAAGAGGCCTACAGCAACTCTGAAGCAGTTGCAGGAATTTATGACAGAGTGGTCATTGTGTGCATGTGACAACAATATCACAAATTCTCCACAAATGTGGCTTGTATGGGAGGGTTGCAAGAAAAAAGCCACCCACGACTGAGCTTTGCCAAAATGCGCCTTGAAAATTCTGAGGCCACATGGAAAAAGGTGTTATGTCCAACATGACAATGACCCAAAGCACACAGCAAAACTGACCACACAGTGGTTGAAGGAGAAAAAGGTGAATGTCCTTGCATGGCCTAGTCAGAGCCCAGACTTAAACCCCACTGAAAATCTGTGGATTGACTTGAAGACTGCAGTCCACAAACGGTCACCATCAAATTTAACTGAACTTGAGCAGTTCTGCAAAGAAGAGTGGGCAAATATTGCATGTTATAAGTTGCACTTAGTAAATACAGCTGGATAAAACAAAAACTGTATCCGTCTTCATTTCAGGCTGAAAAGCAACAAAATTTTATTTCATTTTAACGGCGGGTGATTCTTTTCTTTACCCACTGTATATACATTACTTTTTATACATTTTGGAACATTTACAACATTTTGGAATATTACTACATCCCCTTCCCTCCCCAGCGGTCCTCCAAACACAAGCCTGTACATTCCACAGTGATGCATCGTGGATCACTAACTTTATGATGGAGTGAAAAAAGTAAATAAAGAAATAAATAAAACTGAATAAAATAAATAAAAATACAGTAAAAGGTGAATAATAAAAATGGCACCATAAAAAGTGATGATTTTATACATTACACTGAAATGTCACCCTGCCAGTAGCATTCACTATATAAATTAGAAAAAATAGCCCTTTTGTACACCCCTTTTAAAGCTATGTACCATCCTTTCAGGATCTGGAGCGAGAGAAGCATGCCCACAGTATACTGCAGTTTCAGTTCAGCGAGCAAAAAGAAGCACTGAAACAAAGTGAGGAGCTACTGACTGTGAGTACTGTGTGAAATAGTTCTCTTAAACTCATTATCATTTAAAACCCTTTGTCTTGATTTATTATCTTTTGCATTCTCACTTCCTTCTATGCTCCTTCTTTTGCTTCTTTCTCTCCTTACGCTTTGGGTTCCATACTGCTTCATACTGCCACCAGGAGATCCGTCATTTACACATCAAACAAGAGGGCTTTGTTAGGGAGATTTCTGATCTGCAGGAAACTATTGAATGGAAGGATAAAAAAATTGGGGTATGCAACATGAGGCTGTTCATCTAATGAGTCAAGTCACATTAGCTCAGAGCACAGTATTGTCTGAAAAGGCTGTAATAAATAACACTGTGTGTGTGTGTACATATATGTATACTGCTTCATCTTTGCCAAAACACTTTTGGGTTCTTCTCAGGCCTTAGAAAGACAGAAGGAGTTTTCTGATGCCATTCGAAACGAGCGGGATGAACTCAGGGATGAGGTGGTTCAACTCAAAGACATTTTAAAGGTAAAAGTAAACGGGTAAATGCAAAAATATGACATTTAGACAGATTTTGCTTTAATTTTAAAGTACTAACCCCATTTCCATAAAAGTTGGGATTTTTTTGTAAAATGCAATAAAAACAAAAATCTGTGATTTGTCAAGTCTCTTGAAACTTTAATTAACTGGCAAAAGTACATAGAAAAGATACTCAGTGTTTTCACTGACCAACTTAATTGTATTTTGTAAATATAAACAAATTTAGAATGTTGAAGTCTTCAACACAATCAAAAAAGTTGTGTCAGAGGCAAAATAAGACTGAAAAGTTTATAGAATATTCAAGTAACACCATTTTGGAGTATCAGGTTAATTGGTAACAGGGGAAGGGATCAGGATTGGGCATAAAAGGAGCATCCACCAAAAGCTCAGTCTTTGCAAGCAAGGATGGGTCGTGGCTCCCCACATTATGCCAAACTTCATGAGAGAATTGTCAGTCAGTTCAGAAAGAACATTGCTCAACACAAGATTGCAAAGAATTTAGGTCTTTCATCATCTACAGTGCATAATATTGTGAAAAGATTCAGGGAATCAGGAGAAAGGCCAGGCCGAAAACCACTGTTGAATGTGCGTGACCTTCGAGCCCTCAGGTGGCATTGCCTGAGAAATCATCATGCTACTGTGATAAATATAACCACATGGGCTCGGGAGTACTTCGGAAAACCATTGTCACTTAACACAGTCTGCCGCTGCATACAGAAATGCAACCTGAAACTCTATTACACAAGGAGGAAGCCACATATCAACTCTATACAGAAACACCGCTGAGTTCTCTGGGCCCGAGCTCATCTCAGATGGACTGAAAGGCAAGCAAGAATGGGCAAAAATTCCACTTGCAAAACTGCAACAATTGATATCCTCAGTTCCCAAACGATTAAAAAGTGTAATTAAATGGAAGGGTGATGTACAACCCCAATTCCGAAAAAGTTGGGACGCTGTGTAAAATGTAAATGAAAACAGAATGCAATGATTTGCAAATCTCATAAACCCATATGTTATTCACAATAGAACATAGAAAACATATCAAATTTTTTAAAGAAAAAAATAAGGTAATTTTGAATTTGATGGCTGCAACACGTCTCAAAAAAGTTGGGACGGGACAACAAAAGGCTGGAAAAGTAAGTGTTACTAAAAGGAAACAGATTTTGGAGGAACATTTTGCAACAATTAGGTTAATTGGCAACAGGTCAGTAACATGATTGGGTATAAAAGAGTATCTTAGAGAGGCAGAGTCTCTCAGAAGTAAAGATGGGCAGTGGTTCACCAATCTACGAAAAACTGTGTCTTCAAATTGTTGAACAATTTCAGAATAATGTTCCTCAATGTAAAATTGTGAAGACTTTGAATATCTCATCATCTACAGTACATAATATCATCAAAAGATTCTGAGAATCTGGAGAAATCTCTGTGCGCAAGGGACAAGGGTGAAAATCAGTACATGCCCGTGATCTTCGGGCCCTCAGGCGGTACTGCATTAAAAACAGGCCTGATTCTGTAATGGAAATCACTGCATGGGCTCAGAAACACCTCCAGAACTCACTGTCTGTGAACACAGTTCGCCGTGCCATCCACAAATGCTGGTTAAAGCTCTGTCATACAAAGAAGACACCATATGTGAACATATGTGAAATGCATATGTCTTCTCTGGGCCAAAGCTCAATTAAAATGGACTGAGGCTCAGTTCAATAGCCTGCATCTCTGAGGGTATAGGGGTGCATTAGTGCCTATGGAATGGGCAGCTTGCACATCTGGAAAGGCACCATCAATGCTGAAAGGTATATACAGGTTTTGGAGCAACATACAGTGGGGGGGAAAAAGTATTTGATCCCCTGCTGATTTTGTACATTTGCCCACAGACAAAGAAATGATCAGTCTATAATTTTAATGGTAGGTGTATTTTAACAGTGAGAGACAGAATAACAACAAAAAATCCAGAAAAACGCATTTCAAAAAAGTTATAAATTGATTTGCATTTTAATGAGGGAAATAAGTATTTGATCCCCTATCAATCAGCAAGATTTCTGGCTCCCAGGTGTCTTTTACACAGGTAATGAGCTGAGATTAGAAGAACTCTCTTAAAGGAAGTGCTCCTAATCTCAGTTTGTTACCTGTAAAAAGACACCTGTCCAAAGAAGCAATCAATCAATCAGATTCCAAACTCTCCACCATGGCCAAGACCAAAGAGCTGTCCAAGGATGTCAGGAACAAGATTGTAGACCTACACAAGGCTGGAATGGGCTACAAGATCATCGCCAAGCAGCTTGGTGAGAAGGTGACAACAGTTGGTGCGATTATTCGCAAATGGAAGAAACTATCAGTCTCCCTCGGTCTGGGGCTCCATGCAAGATCTCATCTCATAGAGTTTCAATGATCATGAGAACGGTGAGGAATCAGCCCAGAACTACACAAGAGGATCTTGTTAATGATCTCAAGGCAGCTGGGACCATAGTCACCAAGAAAACAATTGGTAACACACTACACCGTGAAGGACTGAAATCCTGTAGCGCCCGCAAGGTCCCCCTGCTCAAGAAAGCACATGTACAGGCCCGTCTGAAGTTTGCCTGAATGATTCAGAGGAGAACTGGGTGAAAGTGTTGTGGTCAGGTGTGGTCAGATCTCTTTGGCATCAACTCAACTTGCCGTGTTTGGAGGAGGAGGAATGCTGCCTATGACCCCAAGTCATAACACCATCCCCACCGTCAAACATGGAGGTGGGAACATTATGCTTTGGGGGTGTTTTTCTGCTAAGGGGACAGGACAACTGCACCGCATCAAAGGAACGATGGACAGGGCCATGTACCGTCAAATCTTGGGTGAGAACCTCCTTCCCTCAGCCAGGGCATTGAAAATGACCTTAATGACTTGGAGAGGATCTGCAAAGAGGAGTGGGACAAAATCCCTCTTGAGATGTGTGCAAACCTGGTGGCCAACTACAAGAAATGTCTGACCTCTGTGATTGCCAACAAGGGTTTTGCCACCAAGTACTAAGTCGAAGGGGTCAAATACTTATTTCCCTCATTAAAATGCAAATCAATTTATATCTTTTTTGAAATGCGTTTTTCTGGATTTTTTTGTTGTTATTCTGTCTCTCACTGTTAAAATACACCTACCATTAAAATTATAGACTGATCATTTCTTTGTCAGTGGGCAAACGTACAAAATCAGCAGGGGATCAAATACTTTTTTCCCCCACTGTATGCTTCCATCCAGACAACATCTTTTTCAGGGAAGGACTTGCATATTTCAGCAAGACAATGCTAAACCACATACTGCATCTATTACAACAGCATGGCTTCATAATAGAAGAGTCCGGGTGCTGAACTGGCCTGCCTACAGTCCAGACCTTTCACCAATTAAACATTTAGTCCATCATGAAATGAAAAATACGACAAAGACCCAGGAATGTTGAGCAGCTAGAATCCTGTATCAGACACGAATGGGACAAAATTCCTCTCCCAAATCTCCAGAAACTGGTCTCCTCAGTTCCCAGACGTATACGGACTGTTGTTAAAAGAAGAGGGGATACTACACAGGGGTAAACATGGCCCTGTCCCAAGTTTTTTAGACGTGTTGCTGCCATCAAATTCAAAATTACCTTATTTTTTCCTTAAAATGGTACATTTCCTCAGTTTCAACATTTGATATGTTCTATTGTGAATAACACATGGGTTTATGAGATTTGCAAATCATTGCATTCTGTTTTATTTACATTTACATTACATAGCGTCCCAACTTTTTTGTAATTGGGGTTGTAACACACTGGTAAAAATGCCTTTGTCCCAAAGTTTTTTTTGAGTGTGTTGAACTATATTTACCTTGTGTATATTGAATTGCATTTCATCCAGCATGTAATGTTTTCATTTAATTTGTAAAAAAAGAAAGAAAGAAAAAAAAAGTTACCACTGATTTGTCTTTACCCCAATACCATGTGATACTTCAGAAGAAAACCATTTCATCGATCCCACTTTGGAGTGGAATGTACTCTCACGTACCCCTTACAAACCCCACACATATGCCTTAAAACCCCCTCACGCACCAATGTCATGACCATTAAGCTAAATATGTGGACTGGAACAATCATTTAACTATAAAATAATTCTTACAGAAACATGGCATTGTCCTTGGACCAGACTTACGCACCAATGGGGAAGTGGAAGAAAATGTGACCGGTGGATCTGCGTGCACTGAATTGCAACAAGGGAGCAGTGTATTAGGTAAGCTTCTATTGGTCAAATACAGATACAAATACAAAAGTAGATTTCTTTTTGTGCTTGCTGTATGCTAGCTTAAGCTAACAGGTGATTTTGGCATCATTGACTTGATTGATTTCTGAATATTAACACAGCTATGTTTCCCTTTTGTTTTAAATAATTATTCTGGAATGCACTCCTATTTCCTTCCTGCTTTTTGAGTGTAAAGGTTTCATTGTCTGTATTTTCAGACTGGCTAAAGGTGTGTCTAAATAAAATGAGATACTTGTAATGTTGCATCTACAATCCCCAACTCCAAAAAAGTTGGGATGCTGTGTAAAATGTAAATAATAACAGAATGCAATGATTTGCAAATCTCATAAACCCATATGTTATTCACAATAGAACACAGAAAACATATCAAATGTTTAAACTGAGGAAATGTACCATTTTGAGGGAAAAAATAAGGTAATTTTGAATTTGATGGCTGCAACACGTCTCAAAAAAGTTGAGACAGGGGCAACAAAAAGCTGGAAAAGTAAGTGTTACTAAAAAGAAATAGCTTGAGGTTAATTGGCAACAGGTCAGTAACATGATTGTAACATGCAAAGAAGAAGCCATATGTGAACATGATCCATAAATGCCGCCGCCTACTCTGGGCCAGCGTCCTCTAAACTAAAGAGGACTAAAGAGGAGAGGGACCATCCGGCTTTTTATCAGCGCTCAGTTCAAAAGCCTGCATCTCTGATGGTATTGGGGTGCATTAGTGCCTATGGAATGGGCAGCTTACACATCTGGAAAGGCACCATCAATGCTGAAAGGTATATACAGGTTTGAGAGCAACATCTGCTTCCATCCAGATTCCAACACATCTTTACTTCTGAGAGACTCTGCCTCACTAAGATACTCTTTTTATACCCAATCATGTTACTGACCTGTTGCCAATTAACCTAATTAGTTGCAAAATGTTACTTCAGCTGTTTCCTTTTAGTAACACTTACTTTTCCAGCCTTTTGTTGTCCCGTCCCAACTTTTTTGAGACATGTTGCAGCTGTGAAATTCAAAATTACCTTATTTTTTTAATTAAAAAATTTGATATGTTTTCTATGTTCTACTGTGAATAACATATGGGTTTATGAGATTTGCAAATCATTGTATTCTGTTTTTATGTACATTTTACACAGCGTCCCAACTTTTTTGGAATTGGGGTTGTACTACCTGATGGCAGAAGCTGTTTTTTCTTTGTCCAAAAGTTGTATCTTTGAAGGTCTTCTGTGAACATTTGTGAACATTCAACCAAATGTGATATTTGGCCAAAGGCAGCAGCTCATTGGTTGAGCTTGAAAATCACTGAATGAATCATGTGTATTTCTTATGTTATGTAATAATTTCTGCCAGTTCTCTTGAAGAGTCCCAATAACTGTGAAGTTGGCTTTATCTTGTCATGCTTTCCATGTTTTGATATGGAAACACCATTTTGGTGCAGCATGTTTCTCTCTATTCAATATTCATATTTGATCAGTAGCTATGCTTTGGAGTAGCTATGCTTTGGAGCCTGAACACTCTCATTCTTCCTTCCCATTTTTTTAAATTTCACCTTTAAAAATGTATATTGTAAACAGACAGTGTTCTTATTTCCTCTACCACTGATTCCTCAATCAATCTCCCAGGCACTCAGGAGTTGCAGCTGTTTAGAGATGAAAATGTAGGGGGCTCCAGAGGTGGCCAGTTCCAACACCCACAGGATTTTGACCATGGAATTCAAGAGAATCACCTGCCTCCATCTGCCTCTGGCAGTTCTTCTGAATCTCCTTTAGTAGCACAAAATGAGGATGGGGCTCTTGGGAATGATATAAATAACAGCATAGAGAAAATTCAGAATAATGTTGAAAAACTTCAGAATGTTTTTGCAGTTGAAGCAGAGGAACAAGTTGTATTGGAAATTTCAAAAGGTAATGATGTAGCACCAGAACCTGTTGCGATTATTATAGACGGTATGAGGACAGATCAGCAAGAGATTTCACTGTATGTTAAAAGAAGTGAGACTATAAAAGAGGGAAATCCTGATTCCACAGAAAAATCCACATGTGAGCTATCAGAAAAAGATGGAGATCACCTAGATGAAACTGTGGCTGGAGATTCTCAGATCAAAATGGTTTCTGAGAGTTTGCCATCAGCAAAAATAGATATAACACCACATTCTCAAAGTGCTGGTGTTTCAGGAAAAAAGAAGAAAAAAAAAAAGAAAAGTAAACAGAAACAGAAGCATAGTTGTGATGAAAAAGAGGTTCATTCAGAAATAGGGGACAAGAATGAAAACCAGCTCATAGAGAGCAGTTCAGTTCAGACAGTAGAGTCAGTTTCAGAGTACAACTCTATACGTTCAGAGGAAGCAACAATAAATGAGAAAGTACCAGATAATGTGAATACTGATGAAAGGATTGATCTGATGCATAAAGGAGCAGAATCCCTAGAACTACAAAGCCCTAATACTGGTCCTGGAAACATTTTAGGACCAATCATTAATCTGACTGATTGCACAAGCAGCACCGACTCCATCCCACCTTTGGACTCCAAAACGGAAATTAATATTGACATCCCTACTTATGACCTTCCATTGGAAATTAATACTGGTGAGTTAAATGCTTTTAATAACAAATACAAATTGCTAAGCAACACTGATGATGCTGGGCCAAAAGACACTGTTGCTGTCTGTGCTGATTTTCCTGAATCTGAAAACTCTTTTGAGGTAAACCTTGAGAAAGATATAACTGAAACGTCCAAAGATATAGTAAGAATAGAAACATTTGATGAGATTATTCATCTTGATGAAACCAGTGCAGAAACATCCACAGACACACAGCTGGGTGACGCATTAGTTACAGCTGAAGTACCTGAAGAGGAGCAAGAAACATCCACAGACACACAGCTGGGTGACGCATTAGTTACAGCTGAAGTACCAAAAGAAGAGCAAGAAACATCCACAGACACACAGCTGGGTGACACATTAGTTACAGCTGAAGTACCTGAAGAGGAGCAAGAAACATCCACAGACACACAGCTGGGTGACGCATTAGTTACAGCTGAAGTACCTGAAGAGGAGCAAGAAACATCCACAGACACACAGCTGGGTGACACATTAGTTACAGCTGAAGTACCTGAAGAGGAGCAAGAAACATCCACAGACACACAGCTGGGTGACACATTAGTTACAGCTGAAGTACCTGAAGAGGAGCAAGAAACATCCACAGACACACAGCTGGGTGACACATTAGTTACAGCTGAAGTACCTGAAGAGGAGCAAGAAACATCCACAGACACACAGCTGGGTGATGCATTAGTTACAGCTGAAGTACCTGAAGAGGAGCAAGAAACATCCACAGACACACAGCTGGGTGACACATTAGTTACAGCTGAAGTACCTGAAGAGGAGCAAGAAACATCCACAGACACACAGCTGGGTGACACATTAGTTATTGCTGAAGTACCAGAAGAAGAGCAAGAAACATCCACAGACACACAGCTGGGTGATACATTAGTTACAGCTGAAGTACCTGAAGAGGAGCAAGAAACATCCACAGACACACAGCTGGGTGACACATTAGTTACAGCTGAAGTACCTGAAGAGGAGCAAGAATCACAGGAGCCAACACACATAGATCAAGAATTAAAAGTAGAAAAGGATGAAGGTGAGGTGGAGTCTGGAGAATCTTTTGCGTTTAATATGGGGGTTAACCGGTCAGAAGGAAATTTGCTTGTAGATACCGAGTGTCAGCAAAAACACAAAAGCATTGCTGGGTACACAGAGCAGACTTGTGCAACCAGTGAACCACAGGAGCTTGCAGATGCTGAAGATGGACGTGAAGACCAAAAGCTACAAACAGATGAACAGAATGTCTCAATAGAGAGAGACAAGGATGTAACTGTGGATCAGATAGCCACAACAGGGGAAGGTCATAACAAATGTCAGCAACCATTTATAACAGGAAAAGAGGAACAAGGATCTCAAGACCAAGAAGAAATTATACATTTTGAGCACTATGAAAGAGCCAAGCAGGAAACAAGTCCAGCAAATCTTGTACAGATCCTTGATGATCCACTTCCTGAGACAGGAGGGTTAGACCAGGAGGCCAGTAGTGTCATTCCACATGAAGAAGGTCAGAATATGGGAGAGCAGGAAATCAGGGAAGTCAAAGAGGGTACATCTAAGAGAACTAAGGAGGATGCAAAGAATGGCTCCAAAAGGGAGAGCAAGAAAGGAAAGGGGAAGACTAAAGAGGACTGCAAAATGTCCTAATACTTTGACAAAGGATGTTACCATAGAAGTAAATAAAGTCTTAAAAAGCCTAACTGAACCCCACCTCAGTGAGAATTTGTTTAAAAAGCTTCTTATAATAATTTCATGAATGCAGGAAAATCAAGTCACAGAATGTGTATTATATTTACTTAAATCTAGACCAAATTATCTTTAAGAAAGAAACTCTGTTTTTGCACATTGAACTGAATTGTACTTAAACAGACAGCTCATTTCAGCATTGAAATGTTTTGCTGTGTGAGATATATGTAGGTTCCTATAGCAGGATTGTGTGAGAAGTAGACATTTCTAAAAATGTCTTCAAAACACATTGCAGATTTGTTTAATTTGGAGCTCAATGGAATTCATGGGTTATTTATTTTCTAATTATTATTACTGTGGTAGTTTACATGATGTTTCATCTCTAAAGATTGTGCAGCATTGTACTACCTTTTTGCACATGATATAATAAAAATAATTAAAATAAGGTTTTTGTTTTTTTGTAGACTTGCCATCAGGGAGTTTTGGGTTGTCACATTTATACTGATTTGTATGTGCCATATTAAAATAACAGGTTCCTTATTAAATGTCACATAGAAAGAACATTTTACAGCTGTTTAACATTCCATTAAGTGATATTATTATAAGTGATTGTATTGTCATGATGGAAGACCTTTAAAATAAAGTATCAGTCATTTAAAGTAGGCTCATATATGGCTGTGTGTGTGTTTTTTATACAGAATGTTTATACTATTTTAAATAAATGTGAACAAATCTGACAGAATTCATAAACTGGACCCTGTTGCATGAAGCTGTATTTGTTGTTCCATGTTCACTCATGAAGTTTCTGCATGTTATCCATCTTCACCCTCCATGTCCCATATATATCTCATTTGCATGCACTGAATCCTTCTTCCCATAAACCTGGCTCCTCCTACTGCTGTAAGTCTGATTTCTTTTTTAACCATGGAACGACCGTTTGTATTGAATAGATGTATGTATCAGTTCTGAGACATCTTTCAGCATATTTACTTTAACTCAGGAAGAACTGTTTTTTTAAACAGGAAAACTCAGATGCTTTAGTCCTTTAGGACCAGCGAGGGCATCTCTAGTCATACCTGTAATATACTGCAAATGGTTAATATATTAGACACTTACAAATAAATACGATTTTAAGCTAAGAAAACTTAATGTATATAAAAACCCAATATGTAATGTGTATAGATATAAATTCTTGGTCTACTTTTCAGAAATCCGTCTAAGAAAACTGGTGGATGAACGAGAGAATTTGATAGAACAGGTAAGAATCACACATTTGTGAAATGCTCACTTTATTTGTATATTAATTAAGAATGTAGGTTAATTGAAAATGGTGCTCCAAAATCAGTGCTACAAAAACTACATTTATCTGTATTTCACAGTATGTTTCCACCTCATAGTGGTTGATCATCAAAAATCCCATTAATCTGATATTATTGCTCCATGTTTATTTTTGCCTAGGTTATGATGTGAGATATTGACCTTTTAATAACTAACATTTCAATGGCAGTCAGAGGGTTAATGATATTTAACAGTAGCTATGATAAATTTGTCAACGTGTTATGAACACTGTAAACCTGTTGCAAAACTTTGTGCCTGTGTAGCTTTACTTGCTAATGTATAGAATTAGCCATATGCATAATAGTGTTCCATTCAAAGCCACTTAAAAGTGATCTGGACCCAGACCCCCAAGTGGAAGGTCAAAGGTGACATGTAACAGATGAAATGACTATAAGATAACCCAGTAACCAAAGTTAAAGTATAATACATCAGGGGAATGATTGGAACCCATTTGCTTTGTGGAGGATATTATTACATAAGTATTAGTACATTAGTATAAAGTTTTATGACGCAACTTAGGTGTTCCTGAGTTGCGTCAGGAACATCTCTGGGAAATATTTTGTGAAATACTGGTATTGAATAATGTGATGCTACATGTCGATTTACACATTTTGTGGGCTTTTCTTAATTGGCAAAAAAGTGGTAGCTACAGTCATTTAATACTGAACTTTTCCCGCTATGTGGTTTAGCTACATTTTGCCAAGTGCAACCATAATGCACTGTGCAGGCACAAACCATAAAAGCTTCAAGAGCTGAAAAATGATGTGTGATTAAGTCAACTAGTGCTTATTTGCAGCCAAATCAGCCACATGAAGTAAAAGTCGATTTATATACACCCATAACCTTTTAGATTTTGATTATGTAGCCAAATTTTGGAAGCAAGAACACATACATGCAACTCTTAAGAAAAAATGTCTTATTTACAGTTGCAATGAAAATTATTCAACTCCCACTGCAAATCAGGTTTACTGTCAGAATGTACAGACTTTCAGCTGTTTGCAATGAACGAATCAAACAAAAGCAATTGAAATAGTTCAACACAACGAATGCTTCAAGTGGTTTCCCCAAATTCAACTGTAAATACAACTTATAATGACTTCTCCAGTCTCAAATTTATTCAACCCCTTCATGACAAGCATCTTTAGTACTTAGCAGAGACCCTTTTGCTGTTATGATCTGCTGCAAACGAGATGCATAGCCAGACACCGGCTTCTGGCAGTGTTCCTGAGGAATCTTAGCCCATTCCTCATGAGCAATGGCCTCCAGTTCAGTAATATTCTTGGGTTTGTGTGCTGCAACCACCTTTTTCAAATCCCACCAGAGATTTTCTATGGGGTTCAAGTCAGGTGACCGTGATGGCCCTGTAGAACTTTCCAGGACTTCTTCTGCAACCAAGCCTTGGTGGAATTTGAGGTATGCTTGGGATCATTGTTCTGTTGGAAGGTCCAAGCTTCAGCTTCCTCATAGACGGCATGAAGTTTTCTACTAGGATTTCCGATACTTCAATGAATCCATCTTGCCTTCCACACGCTGCAGGTTTCCAGTGCCAGAGGGTGAAAAGCAGCCCCAGAGCATCACTGAGCCACCACCATGCTTGACTGTGGACAGAGTGTTCTTTCTTCATTCTTCTTTCTCCAGACATACCACTGATCCATCGTGCCGAAAAGTTCCAGTTTTGTTTCATCGTGCCACAGAACAGAATCCCAAAACTTCTGTGGCTTATTTATATGATTTTGAGCCGACTTTTCTTGTAATTTTGGGTCAGTAGTGGTATACGTCTTGGAGTTCTGTGTTTAGTACGCGCCATACTGTGCTCACTGAAATCTCAGTGCCTGTTGCCACCAAGTCTTGCTGCAGGTCTTTTGCAGTCACTAACGGAGTTCAAGCCCCAGCACCTGTGCTCTGACCCCAACTTCCTAACAGGCTGGGATATGTGAAGAAAAGAATTTCACTTTGCTGTAATGTGACAAATAAAGGCTTCTTCTTCTTCTTACTGTGTCAACAAATTAATTTCCGCATAAATTCAGGATTTTTTTAAGGGTAAAAGTATTTGGGTTTTTGCGTAACATAATGCCAAAATAAACCCTCATTTTAGTTATGCCTCAGGCACTGTGGTGGAGGCATTATGTTTTCGGGTTTGTCAGTCTGTCTGTATGTGCATCTGTCCAATACTCTCGTTAGTGCAATAGAACGGGTGATTGAATGTTTTTTTGATTTTTATGGAATTATCATTGTAACCAGCAGATGTACTAGATTTAGGGAAAAAATCTAAATAGGGTCAAGATCAAAGTGAGGTAAAATGTCTGAAATATTTTTATTTTCAGAGTAATTCTGTCATACTAACTAGTAACAAGAGGGACTAGACTTGATGATGTAGGCATCCCTGTCGATAAGGAGTTTTAAAATCAAAGGTTTTATTTTATATACATTTATATAAGAATATACAAATATAACCTGAATTTAATAGGTTAAACCTATTAGTAAAATTTCATTTGTAAATAATGAAAAAGTAGTCAGTGTGAAGGACCCATATCAAAACAAATGGGAGTGGGCTTTACTCATATAACATGTCCTGCATAATAAGAGTTCCTTATTGCAAAAGAAAACTGTCTTTAGTTACACTAGACATTAATAAACCTGCGTGGATCATCAGTAATATGTAACTGTAAAATATTTTTAAAACATAAAAATTGACTGCCTGCTTGACTGCAGTGTAATAGAACATAATGCATAACAAAATATATTAATTAGTTTATTCATTCAGTCATTCATTTTCAGTAATGTTATCCTTATGAGCATCGCAGTGGTTCAGGAGCTGGGAACACTGGGCACGTGGCAGAAATACACCCTGTATGGGATGGCAGTTCACCACAGGGCACCATGCACACACTTATTGTAAAATAAAACGTATTTTCCCTCAGCTTTCTTTTAAAGGTTGACCAGGTATCTCAGAGGTCTATAGTGTGACCGTGCTGTTTATCTCATTATCATTCTGTGTTGAGATTAAAATCAACATTTGATATTTTATTATCTGTCAGGAGTGGGTTGTAAATTGACCTACACTGTATATTCAGGTGAAGACCCTAAAAGAACAACATGAGCAGAAGAAAAAGAGGCATAGAAGAGACGAGAGCTGCAGTCCAGAGGGAGAGGTGCTGGAGAACAACACTGACTCAGATGTCATGGACATGCAGAGTATGAGAGACACACACGCACAAATACTTCATTCTATTTATTACATTTGCAATGTACAGTATCTCACAAAAGTTAGTACACCCCTCACATTTTTGTAAGTATTTTATTATATCTTTTCATGGGACAACACTGAAGAAATGACACTTTGCTACAATGTAAAGTAGTGAGTGTACAGCTTGTATAACAGTGTAAATTTGCTGTCCCCTCAAAATAACTCAACACACAGCCATTAATGTCTAAACCGCTGGCAACAAAAGTGAGTACACCCCTAAGTGAAAATGTCCAAATTGGGCCCAAAGTGTTAATATTTGGTGTGGCCACCATTATTTTCCAGCACTGCCTTAACCCTGTTGGGCATGGAGTTCACCAGAGCTTCACAGGTTGCCACTGGAGTCCTCTTCCACTCCTCCATGACGACATCACAGAGCTGGTGGATGTTAGAGACCTTGTGCTCCCCCACCTTCCGTTTGAGGATGCCCCACAGATGCTCAATAGGGTTTAGGTCTGGAGACATGCTTGGCCAGTCCAACACCTTTACCCTCAGCTTCTTTAGCAAGGCAGTGGTCGTCTTGGAGGTGTGTTTGGGGTCATTATCATGTTGGAATACTTCCCTGCGGCCCAGTTTCCGAACGGAGGGGATCATGCTCTGCTTCAGTATGTCACAGTACATGTTGGCATTCATGGTTCCCTCAATGAACTGTAGCTCCCCAGTGCTGGCAGCACTCATGCAGCCCCAGACCATGACACCATGACCATGACCACCATGCTTGACTGTAGGCAAGACACACTTGTCTTTGTACTCCTCACCTGGTTGCCACCACACATGCTTGACATCATCTGAACCAAATAAGTTTATCTTGGTCTCATCAGACCACAGGACATGGTTCCAGTAATCCATGTCCTTAGTCTGCTTGTCTTCAGCAAACTGTTTGTGGGCTTTCTTGTGCATCATCTTTAGAAGAGGCTTCCTTCTGGGACGACAGCCATGCAGACCAATTTGATGCAGTGCGCGGCGTATGGTCTGAGCACTGAGAGGCTGACTCCCCACCCCTTCAACCTCTGCGGCAATGCTGGCAGCACTCATACGTCTATTCTGCAAAGCCAACCTCTGGATATGATGCTGAGCACGTGCACTCAACTTCTTTGGTCGATCATGGCGAGGCCTGTTCTGAGTGGAACCTGTCCTGTTAAACCGCTGTATGGTCTTGGCCACCGTGCTGCAGCTCAGTTTCAGGGTGTTGGCAATCTTCTTATAGCCTAGGCCATCTTTATGTAGAGCAACAATTCTTTTTTTCAGATCCTCAGAGAGTTCTTTGCCATGAGGTGCCATGTTGAACTTCCAGTGACCAGTATGAGAGAGTGTGAGAGCGATAACACCAAACTTAACACACCTGCTCCCCATTCACACCTGAGACCTTGTAACACTAACGAGTCACATGACACCGGGGAGGGAAAATGGCTAATTGGGCCCAATTTGGACATTTTCACTTAGGGGTGTACTCACTTTTGTTGCCAGCGGTTTAGACATTAATGGCTGTGTGTTGAGTTATTTTGAGGGGACAGCAAATTTACACTGTTATACAAGCTGTACACTCACTACTTTACATTGTAGCAAAGTGTCATTTCTTCAGTGTTGCCCCATGAAAAGATATAATAAAATATTTACAAAAATGTGAGGGGTGTACTCACTTTTGTGAGATACTGTACATCATTTTTCTGTGAAAGAGTTTACTCAAATAAATAATGCTGTTATTTTTGTGTAGGTTATGTTTGAAGCTATTTTTTGTGATGTGCTTCAGATAAAAACATAAAAGGTTTCAGTATCAGTATTGGAAAAGAAAAAGTGGTATTGTGCCATCTCTATTTACATATAAAGCTATGCATACCCCTAATCCACCCAACCTTAATCTCTGTATACTAAAGAACGAATAAAAACACTTTTACTTGTTGTGACCACAAATTTCTATAATTATGAGGTCCACGTATAGGTTCCATATTTTAGTGAATTTATATAAAATGTGGATGTGTATATTTGAAAAATGTTTGTTCATGCTTTTATAGGAGATGCTAACAGGCAAGTCAGTGACCTTAAATTTAAGCTGGTCAAATCAGAGCAGGAAATCACAGCGTTGGAACAGAATGTGAGTGATCTGTGATATTTTTTGTCTGCTTGTATGCATTGTTATGAGTCAGGAGACTTCACCTGGGGCCAGCTGCACCTTACACCTGGTCATAAACTAATAAATTTCTATTCAAGATATAATTTTATGGGTGGAAGTGTCACCAAGCTGAATTTTCACAGCCTTGAATATTTTTCCAGGCTGAAATATATGCGTAGTATGCTTAGCCAGGAGCAGACATAAGTCAAATTGTAGACTTTTTTTATGATAGCTACTTTAAACATTATCTAGTTCATCACTACTGCATGTGGTCTTCCGTGTTTGGTCTGTCATATTGAACAGGTGTTTATGATTCTCTCAAACACATAAAACGTCACATGACAGTATAGAGCTGTACATTCTTTTATGGCATTCCCTGGCAATTTTTTCTCCTGGGATTGTGCTATTGTGTTTAGTCAATAGTGTGGTTTTGTGAAGACTTTTCTATTGTATTGTTCAGTGTTACATTTGTGATTTTAAAAAAATTATACACACATTAGCATTTTAGTAACACTTAAATGCTTAAAATGCAAGACTTGGTTGGTATAATATAAAGTCCTCTTAACTGGCACAGAATCTATATATTCTATTTCCTATTGGACTGGAATAGGCTTTCATCAATTTAATTCTCTTCCATGTCCTACGGCAGGTCACAAGACTTGAGGGTCAGGTGACTCGGTACAAATCTGCAGCAGAGAATGCAGAGAAAGTGGAAGATGAACTAAAAGCTGAGAAACGCAAACTGCAGAGAGAGGTATGATTTTTTTCATAGTTCACATGCTGATAAATATCCCCAAATACAGTGATGTGTATAATAGTTTTAAATTTGGTGTATATAAGTCACTGGTTTTTTTTATTTTCATTGCTAGCTCCGATCTGCCCTGGACAAGATTGAGGAGATGGAAGCAAGTAACAGCCACCTGAACAAGCGGCTGGAGAAGATGAAGGCATATCGAGGCACAGCATCACCCTAGTAGCCTCTAACTCACAGTTGAACTTCCACTGTGCCATTCAATGACTGCTCTGAAGCATGTTGCCACTTCTGTGTACAGCTTCCCATGAATTTGCGAGTTCAATACACAAAAAATGCACTGACACACTACAATATGATATTGTGCCATTTGTTTTTATTTATATTTATTTAATAGTTGAGTTCTATGGTTGAAAAACATATCCAAGGATTTCATATGAAGTGTGGGGAAACCTTAATGAAGCTCTTAATACTTGGAGATCAAAAGGTTGCAATGCTTTATCATTTGATGGCAGTTCAAGGTAGTGTGGGAAAATATGGTAGAAGACATAGCTTTGGTGGAACTCTTATGACTGATTTTGTGTTTTGTGTAGTACAGATGGGTGACAAATTAAAGGAAAAACGGCAGAAGGTGTGTCTGTAAGATGTTGGGCAACTACAAGCTGCCAGAACAACTTCAGTTCTCCTTGGCATAAACTCTGCATGTGTCTGGAACTGTACAGGAGGGAGGAACGCCATTCTTCCTAAGGATATTCCATTAGCTAATGTTTTAATTATTTTATGATGGTGGTCTAATGGTGGTGTAATGATACTGTGTAACGTTCTAAAATCTCCTATAGGTGGGTTGAGATTTATTTTCATCCTCATCAGTGAGCCCTTGTGTCCTGTGGATGGGAGCTTTGCCATCCTGGAAGAGAAAACTCTCAACAGTATAGAAATGTTTAATCATAGGAGAAAGGTGAACATTCAGACAAGCAAATCCAAACTCTGCCCCCCCTCTGAAAAATGCCCCCACAGCATAACAGAACCACTGTTTTTTCTTTAATTTTTTTCTTCAATTTGTCTGTATATCAAACTGCACCTAAAGTTAAAGTGTGTGGACTCTTTTAAGGTGTGCTGAAAGGTCCAAGGTTTGGTCTTGAGCTACTGGTAAAGGTCACTCCTGAATCATACTGATCATGTCCACATTCTGTAATAACAGCCAAAGCAATTAAGAGATCCCAAGAAAATGTACACCATGTAATGACATTCAATGCTGCCATATCCTTGGTAAGAACTTTTGTTCTTGGAAGAAGATTTAATCACCATTATTGTGAGCACTACACCAACCATGACAATAAACGAAATATTAAGCACAAAATTCTTTGAATATTTTCAGATTATGGATCCATTTCTTGAAAGAGGCTCTAAAGTAGTCATGGTGCTGTTCTGTCCTGTTTAGAAAGTTTAAATGCTTTGTAATGGAAATTTAAATGTATAAAATGCAATAAAATGTTCAATAATGGACAGTCAAGATTAGTTTTCACACATTATCTTTACATATTCCAACTCTGTTTCTGTACTCATCTCAACATAATACATTGTTTACCAAAGGACATTTAAACCCCAAAGTGGGGAAAATGCAAATAAGATCTTTAATTTTCTTTTTTTTTTTAAACTAAACACAAACTAAATTTAGCTACAATATCCACATGAACAAGCACAATTAATGCAAAAAGAAAATTTTTGCGCTAAGTACAGTACACTGCATGATCTTAATTTTTTTTTTTTAATAAAATATTTTCCTCTGGGAAAAAATACATTGCATCTTACTATTATTCGTCCCATTATCTGTTCCCCGAGTGTCATAACCCACAATTCTTCCAGGCAGAAAATCACAGCTCCTTTAAAAACTCTGAATGGATGAGTAGAAATATTTGGTATTGTTCTTGTCTTCCAGCAAAGATTTTTTTTCTACCACCAGATGGTCCAATTGTAGTGTTACAGTTCAGCTTTCTAACATTTTAACCCACAATTTCACCAGATTTCTTGCCTTTTACCAAATAAAAAGATGCCTCAAGTGCCACCTACTTCCACTGTATTGTATTTTAATCATAATTGCATAAACTAACAAAACTACTTTTTTATTCTAGGTATTTCAACTCAACTTCACACAGTTGTTGCCAAAGAGTCACCGGTCATCAGTGTCTGAAGCTCAGTGATTATCAAGGATATATTAAATGATGTGGCCTACACACAATCATCAGTATTTTTGTAAATTTAATTGATTACTGTGTAGGACTAAAATGTGGCTTCTTTCAGACAATTTTTGTGTCAGTGCTGAGGTACAAACTCACTTCTTGTTTGGCGGCTTCGCTGTCAGATTCATTGGAACATTCTGGACAAACAATTTGGAGTATTCAAAATTCTTTTGAGAATTTTGTGAGTACAAAAAAACCCCAGATTTTGACAAACTGGCAGAAGTTCTAATTAGGCAGAAATTGAGGTCATAACCTCGACCCAGCGCTTTTAAATTTTGGACACGTGGTTCAAAAGTTATGACCATAAACACACTTCCAAATTAGGCCCAAATTTGACCTGATCTCAGGTACAGTGGGTATAGAAAAGAATCAACCCCCTTTAAAATAATCTCATTTTGTTGCTTTTCAGCCTGAAATGAAGACCGAGACAGTTTTTGTTTCATCCAGCTGTATTTACTCAGTGCAACTTATAACATCCAAGTGAAACACCAACATGTCAGAAAAAAAATGAAAAACAGAATCACCGAGTTGGAAAAATGACTTGTAAACTCAATAAGGTCTAGCTAATCACCTTCTCAATGGCACACAAAGCCATTTGACATTCAACTGTGGTCATTTTGATTAGCTCAGCATGAAAAGAGCTTTCCTGGAGCTGTTCAGTCCTTGGTAGTGCAGCTGAAGCAAACAATCAACTATGGGTGGCAAGGCACTGTCAAAAGATCTCCGGGATAAAGTTGTGGACAGGCACAAGTCAGGAGATGGATACAAAAAATTTCAAAGGCTTTATCAATGCCTAGAAGCACAGTGAAGTCTATTATTAAGAAGTGAAAGGTATTTGGTACAACACAGACCCTCCCTGGATCAAGACATCACTCCAAACTGGATGAAAGAGCCAGGAGGAAACTGGTCAGAGAGGCTACCAAGAGGCCTACAGCAACTCTGAAGCAGTTGCAGGAATTTATGACAAAGAGTGGTCATTGTGTGCATGTGACAACAATATCACAAATTCTCCACAAATGTGGCTTGTATGGGAGGGTTGCAAGGAAAAAGCCACCCACGACCAAGCATGACACACCTTGAAAATTCTGAGGCCACATGGAAAAAGGTGTTATGGTCAGGTGAGACTAAAATTGAATTACTTGGCCTCAACACCAAACGATATGTCTGGTGGAAATCCAATACAGCTCACCATCCAAATAACACCATTCATACAGTAAAGCATGGAGGTGGTAATATCCTGTTATGGGGGTGTTTTTCTGCAGCAGGGACTGGAGCACTTGTCAGGATAGAAGGAAAATGGATGGGGAAAAATACTGTCAAATTCTTGAGGAAAATCTGCTGCCCTCTGCCAGAAAGTTGTCAATGGGAAGAAGGTTTACCTTCCAACATGACAATGACCCAAAACACACAGCAAAATTGACCACACAGTGGTTGAAGGAGAAAAAGGTGAATGTCCTTGCATGGCCTAGTCAGAGCCCAGACTTAAACCCCATTGAAAATCTGTGGAATGACTTGAAGACTCCAGTCCACAAACAGTCACCATCAAATTTAACTGAACTTGAGCAGTTCTGCAAAGAAGAGTGGGCAAATATTGCAAAGTCTAGATGTGCAAAGTTAGTAGAGACATATCCCAAGAGACTAAAGGCTGTAATTAAAGCAAAAGGTGGTTCAACAAAATGGGGGGGGTGATCCTTTTTCCAACTCAGTGTAACGAGTTAGCCCAAATGTGAAATATATGTATATATCTCATCAAAGTGCGTTATGATCAGTTATAAATATGAATCAACCATAAAGGGGAATGTACGTATATATACAGATAATTAACTACAAGGGTTTATAATTAATTACGACTACATATATGGTCTAGATCAGCTTGTAGAATTAGCTGTAGTCTAGTTTTAGAATTAAATTCGAAGAGGCTGATCGGATTGTCCACCAAACTCAAGTGTAATCTTCGTATTACTCTTAAAGGGGAGATTATTCTTCTGGCCAAGAGGAATAATTCTCCAGTTCTATTACTAACAGAACAAAGCATGTAGCGAAAAGCAAAACGTTAAAGTGACCTTATTTATGAGCAGCAACAGAGACAATCAAGCATGAAAATAATAGATTTTAATAAATGAATGAAACTATGAATACATACAACTAGATCTAAGTGAATAATACATATATACAGGAAAACGAAAGTAAAGAAAGAAAAGGGGTGAAGATACAAGAATGGCAAAACTTACAAACAGTTAACCTTGAGAGCCAGCAACAAATCACATCACCTAAAATAGGAGCATAAGCTTAAAACGCATCTAGAGATCGATTGAGAACGATACTTGCATCGGTTTTGGTGTTGAGTTACAGATGCGTGCGAGATGCAGCGCGTTCATGAGCTGGAATTCGTTGGTTCTTTCCGTGCCGTTAGCGGGAAGTTTGAACGGAGTTAACTTGAAAGCACATTTTGCCAGGGAGATGAGTGCAGAAGTTGAAGAAGGAAGTAGCTGGGGCTGAAGAAAGAGAGAGAGAGAGGAACGTGTGTTGTTGTCTTTTAAGGACAAGCCAGTCCACACCTCTCTTTGGGAAATTGATGAATCTTGAATGTGAATTTTGGGAGGGAGAAGGTTTCCTTTGTCTCCCTTTACAACCTGATTTGCATCTCTGGGGTGGCGTCGGATTAGTACTGTCTTACTACAAAGTATAGTAAAAAGCATAACATAATGCATCCTATTGTAACATAATATGCGTCATCAATCAGGGCATCAAGAGAGGATTAATTGAAGACCAAATTCGATAGGGTAGAAAGACATTAAGAGAGTGAGATATCCTTACACATGGTTATAGGCATTTGAACTTATTCCAAACTTAACTAAAGATCATACTAGGTTGATTACACAGGACAAACAATGCATGCACAGAAGAATACATCATATACTATTCTGGCATAGTATAATTATGGGTTAAATTCGGGAGATGGTACGATGCCAGATCATCGAGGTGGAGGATGGCACCTTTTGGTACTTGAATCCACAGGCTCTGGTTGGGTAGGCTGACACGGGTGGCAGTGTCATGCTGATTGTAGGTCAGGGTGGCTGTATGTGCGGGAGTGTTGACAAGCCACTGATTACCCACAATCTTGGCTTGTGTTCCAATGACTTGGGTGCAAGGCTTGGCTTCGGCGGGGCAGCGTGTATCACTTCTCATGGGCTGCAATCCAGAGATTCCTTCAGTGTTATCTTTGAGGAAAGGCATGCAACAGATTTGTGTTTGTCCACAATCTCATGAGGTTCCGTCCAGTGGGGCAGCAATTTCTTTGACAGCCTCTTGGGGGCTGTGCGGAGTGGCTGGATGAAACTGTAATACCAGACCCTGTCACCCACATCCAGTTCCTGGTGTGATGCTTTCCAGTTGTAATATGCTTTCTGGCCTTCAGCGCTCCTTTGAAGCTGTTGTTGGGCAAAAGCAAATGTCGTCCTCAGGTACCGATGTAGCTCGTCGAGGTACTGGTGAGTGGTGTAGGCTGTGACAAGGCTGGAGTCTCCCGATTGGTACAGCAGGTGCAGTGGCAGGGTCATCTGCTGCCCAGTCATTAGTTCGAAGGGAGACACATGAGTTGATTCTTGCGGGGTGGCTCTGATGGCCATGAACACCAGGGGAAGTTTCGCATCCCAGTCTTTCTGGTTGGCAGACACATACTTTTGCTGACCACAGTTCGATTTGTTCATTCCACTTGGCCTGATGAGATGGGGTGGTGGCTGATGTTCAGTTGAGCTTGTATGCCCAGGAGTTTCCAAATCTGCTGCATGATCTCAGCTGTAAAGTGTGTGCCTCTGTCAGAGTTGACTCTTAGTGGTAGTCCGAACCTGGAGAAGATGTGGTTCATCAGGAGGTATGCCGTGGTCTGGGCAGTGTCATTGGGTGCTGGAAGACACTCTACCCACTTGGTGAATTGGTACACAACTGTGAGGAAGTACTTGTTGCCCCTCGTCGACCTGGGCAAGGGTCCCACCCAGTCTATTTGGAGGTCTGACCATGGGAATGTGACTCCTCTGCATTGCAGTGGGGCTCTGTGATTTGGGTTTGCTGGTTGGAATTGGCAGCAAACCAGGCACCCTCTGCCACATCTTGCTGCATGCTGGGCCAGTATGCCACTTGTTTCAGTGTCTCTTAAGTGGCTCTGGTACCGTGGTGTCCACATGGTGCGTGGACGCACATGGTGCGTCGTGGGAATACATTAGCATGACCCCCCTTTGGCCCTGTGGCACCACAAGCCTTGGCGCTGTGAGGTCATCAGGGACATACCACAGAATGTTTTCCTTCACACGCAGCATGTTTTTGATTTCATGCAGTCGTCTGAGGCAAGGGGCAGTAGCAAGTTCAGATGGTGTGATCGGGTGGTTGGAGGGGTCTGAGAGGTGGTGTAGCATAGCTTGTATGGAGGTGTCCGAGGCTTGAAGGTCAGCTATGTCATTGTTGGAAATTTGTGGCAACAGCGATAGTGGCTGTGAAGTGGGCAGTGTTGCAGGAAGGGTTCGCTGGCTGCGGGTTATTGCTGCTACATTAAGGGTGGGTGGCTGGGTTGGAGGTGACCACTACCATGTAGTGCCGAACAGCGACTCCTTTGGTGTAAGCCGGGACTACAGTTTCCTGTTCGTTGACCAGGGTGCAGACTTCTGGAATGGTCTGGCCTGACAGGAGGTTCTCAGGGTTGACAGGAACAACAGGGGGCTGTGAGGTCATTGGGGCCCACACCACCTCATTAATAACGTCCACATGGGCCTTGAGGCGAATCAAGATGTCTGCTCCAAGGTAAACGTTATGTGGTGGGTCCAGTAGGACCAGGAAGTAATGGGTTAGACAACGGTTGTTCCATTTCAAGTTCAACGCACAGATGCCCCTGGCAGTTGCCATGGTTGACAGACAGGAGTCCAAGGGGAAGCGGGTTCAAGTTCAAGTTCAGTTTATTTGTATAGCGCTTTTAACAATGGACATTGTCCCAAAGCAGCTTTACAGAAGTATATAAATTCAGGACATAGATTTTAAATTTATGAATTTATCCCCAATGAGCAAGCCAGTAGCGACGGTGGCAAGGAAAAACTCCCTGAAACGATATGAGGAAGAAACCTTGAGAGGAACCAGACTCAAAAGGGAACCCATCCTCATCTAGGTAACACCAGATAGTGCGATTATAAATAAATAAATCTCTTCTATAGATGTACCAGTACCACATGGTCAAATAGCAGTTGTGTAACCAGGAAAATTTATTACAGTTTTTATATGAAGTCTGTTTTGTTGAACTTCTCCACTGTAATCTCAATTATCTTCAGGCTGCACCGTGTGGAGCCATCCTAAGCAGCAGCATGTGACTTCCAATTGATGAGAACTCCAATCAGAAGTAGGGCAACAGGATGGATCGGGCAGGTCCAGAGAGCAGAAGGGGTTGGGATCACTGGCATCTCAGGAGTATCATGGGGGGGGGGGGGGGGATGAGAATGAATTAGGTATGCTTATTGTCCCGTACTGGTTAAGGTACTGTACTTTGCATCAGTGAAAGCAGGTACTCCAGCAAGACTAGCTATGACAGCGTAACTAAAAGGGAGAGCCAGAAGGTAACAGAGACATGAGGGCTCCCTGGGACATAAGGTGGCCAGCCACTTCACCAACAACAAACCTGGGTGAACATGTGAAGGTGGGGGGGGACAGCATCCAGACATCCCAGTTCACCACAACACACTATACCTGTGAGCCTCTAGATCTGCTCCTTTACCTAAGAAAAAACTATTCACAAAAAGCTTGACTAAACAAATATGTTTTCAGCCTGGACTTAAACACTGAGACTGTGTCTGAGTCCCGAACACTAACTGGAAGGCTGTTCCATAACTGTGGGGCTTTGTAAGAGAAACCTCTTCCCCCTGCTGTACCCTTCACTACATTCATGTTTGCATGATATGACAATTGTTTTATTCTCTGAAAGACCCATTTACTGGTGGCTACTGTTTTTGCATGGATTCACTGATTCATACTGATTCATATGAATTTTGTATGTTAATAAAAATCTGTTATTATTTGTGTGTTTATGTTTTAGTAAGATGACAGCTAAAATTGCACCCGGGACATGGATGCTTCTAAAAAAACAAGGTTAGTTTTTAGAATTGGGACAGATGTCAAACCCTTACACTTAATAACCTCAATCTTTTTCTTTTCTTTTTTTTCTTTTTAATAGGATGTCCCCCACCAGATTGGCTGTGTGGACTGCGGAGTCTTCATGTTGATGGTAAGGCAAATCATGTTTTGCTATAAATATGTTTTGCTATATGTATTGACATTGGCATTTCCATCTTTCTTGCTTTGATCTCTGAGGAAACAAACAGACAAAACACAAACAAACAAAAAAACATTTTGCCCCATTTTAACTGAGCATTTACTTTTTTCTTGAATTTTTTTGGGTTTTTTTTCAGTATGCTCTATACGTTGTCTTGGGAGCCCCCTTTGGTTTTAAATCTGTAAGTAATTAGCAGCTGAAGTAATTGGATTTCATGCTGTTTTTTCAGTTGATATTTAAATATTTTTCTATATTTCTGTCTTTCTGCATGACCTTCCAGTTTTAAGGAGATGGTGGGCGCTAATTCTCCTGGAGAACTTTGGAGTTTTCTCTTAAAGGTATCTCCTTATTTCCCTTCAGCTCACACTACATTGCACCCTACCCCAACCAATACTAAATCAAGCAAAAAAATGTATGTTACAGGACAGAAAACCTCCAGAAGAATCTCCCAGCAAGCTACAACAAAGGAGAGCTACCTGGAGAAGAAGCTACACCAAGCAGCTGTGAGGTATTTGTCAGTATATATGTGTTGTTGCAAATATTACATTTATATAAAATATTTAAAGTTTTATTATCTTTACCTTTTTCTAAAGAAGGAACTCTGCATAATCACACACACAAAACTGGCTGTAAAATGGATACATGCCAACAGGAATGTGTTCAGGGGCCCTGTGGAAGAGCCCCCTTTCCTCCATATGGAAGAGGAGGACAAGGAAAAGGCCCTCCAAAACATCCTGTACCAAGTGGAAGGTTACAGAGAGGCATTTACCTTTTGCTTTTCATTCAGGGAAGATATGGAGTCTTTTTTTGTTGTTGTTGTCTGAATGCCACGACAATAAGGGACTGAAAGTAAACTGCTGTTTTAAAGAGTATCAAGTTGATAATTTGCTATTTATTATTTCTGTTAAAACTGTACTTCTGTTTGTTTTAAATGACAATTTTAGTTCTATTTTTGTTGTTGAAATGTCTTTTTTTTTGAGAAGTACATGTAGCACTTTTTCCCTTTAATGTTTATTTTGAATTTTAAAGATATAAAGTATATTTGACATTAAATGCCCATTCTCTGTGTCTTTGTTTGTTCATTTTGAAACAAACAAAATATCTTAGAATAGCCTACAGTCAAATGGAATACACTATACAATGATATTACATTAGTTAAATACATTGATCAAAATGAATATCAATAATCAGATTATGTATTTTTAGTAATCCAGGTATTGTTATTAAATATTGTACACACACAGGTGCTTCTCAATAAATTAGAATGTCGTGGAAAAGTTCATTTATTTCAGTAATTCAACTCAAATTGTGAAACTTGTGTATTAAATAAATTCAATGCACACAGACTGAAGTAGTTTAAGTCTTTGGTTCTTTTAATTGTGATGATTTTGGCTCACATTTAACAAAAACCCACCAATTCATTATCTCAACAAATTAGAATACTTCATAAGACCAATAAAAAACATTTTTAGTGAACTGTTGGCCTCCTGGAAAGTATGTTCATTTACTGTACATGTACTCAATACTTGGTAGGGGCTCCTTTTGCTTTAATTACTGCCTCAATTCGGTGTGGCATGGAGGTGATCAGTTTGTGGCACTGCTGAGGTGGTATGGAAGCCCAGGTTTCTTTGACAGTGGCCTTCAGCTCATCTGCATTTTTTGGTCTCTTGTTTCTCATTTTCCTCTTGACAATACCCCATAGATTCTCTATGGGGTTCAGGTGTGGTGAGTTTGCTGGCCAGTCAAGCACACCAACACCATGGTCATTTAACCAACTTTTGGTGCTTTTGGCAGAGTGGGCAGGTGCCAAATCCTGCTGGAAAATGAAATCAGCATCTTCAAAAAGCTGGTCAGCAGAAGGAAGCATGAAGTGCTCCAAAATTTCTTGGTAAATGGGTGCAGTGACTTTGGTTTTCAAAAAACACAATGGAGCAACACCAGCAGATGACATTGCACCCCAAATCATCACAGACTGTGGAAACTTAACACTGGACTTCAAGCAACTTGGGCTATGAGCTTCTCCACCCTTCCTCCAGACTCTAGGACCTTGGTTTCCAAATGAAATACAAAACTTGCTCTCATCTGAAAAGAGGACTTTGGACCACTGGGCAACAGTCCAGTTCTTCTTCTCCTTAGCCCAGGTAAGACGCCTCTGACGTTGTCTGTGGTTCAGGAGTGGCTTAACAAGAGGAATACGACAACTGTAGCCAAATTCCTTGACACGTCTGTGTGTGGTGGCTCTTGATGCCTTGACCCCAGCCTCAGTCCATTCCTTGTGAAGTTCACTCAAATTCTTGAATCGATTTTGCTTGACAATCCTCATAAGGCTGCGGTTCTCTCGGTTGGTTGTGCATCTTTTTCTTCCACAATTTTTCCTTCCACTCAACTTTCTGTTAACATGCTTGGATACAGCACTCTGTGAACAGCCAGCTTCTTTGGCAATGAATGTTTGTGGCTTACCTAGTGAACCAAACTGAGAGACCATTTTGAAGGCTCAGGAAACCTTTGAAAGTGTTTTGAGTTGATTAGCTGATTGGCATGTCACCATATTCTAATTTGTTGAGATAGTGAATTGGTGGGTTTTTGTTAAATGTGAGACAAAATCATCACAGTTAAAAGAACCAAAGACTTAAACTACTTCAGTCTGTGTGCATTGAATTTATTTAATACACGAGTTTCACAATTTGAGTTGAATTACTGAAATAAATGAACTTTTCCACGACATTCTAATTTATTGAGAAGCACCTGTAAATTCTATTAAAATCCAAGTTAAAATAGCTCATATTACATCAGACAAAAGAAAATGACGCTAAAAAACCTGTAGGTGGCGCCACTGTAATAACACCCGCTCTAAACCATATTTGGTTCGCCTTCACTTCCGGCCTGACACGTGTGTGGCGCAGCAGCTGGATATATCTCTCCATTTTGCAGGTAAAGTTTAACTGTACCGCCATCTGCTGCCACGAGCGGAGTAACCGCGGCGCATCGTCATATTGCGTCATCAACCTGCGACGAAGAAATGTAGGCGTATTGATTTTGTTTGAAAAGTTATTGTTCCCACCCACATTATGACAAATCCCGCCTTCTACATTCAGAGTTGGCCAATGCTTCATTCCGTCTCAGTGCTCGGACCAATCAGCTTACGGTGTGTGAAATTTCTGACCAATCCTAGTGAAGGAGGCGAGGTTTGTAGGAATACGGGTGGGAAAAATGAGGGCAACGCAGACGTATTCCACGTGAAAATTATCAACCATGGCACCAGGACCACAGGAGCTTGAGATTATCCTCGCTCAAAGACTAGCATCAAACGACAAACCTATTAGGACTAAAGCCTTAAAGACGCTCAGGAAGTACATTAATCTCCGATCTCAAAAAATCGAAGGTAAATTAGAGGTGGAGTGAGTGAGTGTTAGCAACATGTGGGGAACGTGGTGCTTTTAGCTTCATGCTAACTGACCAATCCTGAGCACATTAAAGAATAATTCAGCTTCAGTTTGTTTAATGCGCGTGAAGATGAGATTGTAGCCAGATGGATAATCTAATACAGTCCGCGGTTAATTGCTGGTCTGTTTATTTCTTGAAAATTTATTCTTATCGATTACCTTTTCCTATTTAAGGTGGTTTTACGAGTGAAGACTTGCTGAAGATATGGAAGGGGCTTTTCTACTGCCTCTGGATGCAGGACAAACCTCTTCTGCAGGTAAAACTGTTTCCCATCCCACTGGTGCCATATTTCCTCCCCAGGTGAAAGTGGAGGTGAGTTTAAACCCTGATGATACACATGTTCCTCTTCAGGTAGCTGTGCTGCACAGGGCTGTGGGACACACCAGAGCAGGCCGGCACAGTTTAGTGGTTTCTAACCTGCTCATTAACTAATGCGCTCAATCACATGAGGCTGCAATAATCATTATTATTATTATTATTATTATTATTTTTATTATTATTATTGTTGTTGTTGTTGTTAGTTATTTTATTTATTAAGGAATGTGGTGTCATACTTTATACACCATATGTCCAAAAGTTTATGAACACCTGACCATCACACTCATACACACACACTCTCCGAAAGTATTGGAGCCAATTCTAATGTTTTTTGCTAAACATTGAAGACATTTGTGTTTCAGATCAAAAGATGAATATGAGACGATAGATCAGAATTTCAGCTTTCACTTCCTCATATTTTTTTTTTTATCTAGACAACAACATGGCACCTTTGGTGGCAGATCACCCAAGTCTAAAACCTTCCACTTTTTTTTTTCCCCCTGATGAATCCCTTTGTTGTGATGGCAGTGTGTTTTGGGTCATTGTCAGGTGTCCACTTACTTTTGGCAATCTAGTCTATCTCTGCATAAAAATCCTGCTTGGTCTGATCAGCTGCCAAAACATAAGCCGAGCTGAACTGGTAGACCATCTTTACTAGTTGGTAGAAAGATTAGCAATGATGTATCTTATACTTGTATATTTTAAGAAAATAACACAGTACCGAGGTAACTTGATGTATTGATCAATTTATTCATGTAGCAAGGAAAAATAACTTTCCAGCTGGTAAAGTTGTCTGTTAGCCAGTCCACCTACCAGCATGTTTTTGGGAGGAACTTGGAGAACCTGGAGGAAACCCATGTGGACATGGAAAGAACATGTGAAACACCACACACACAGTAAACTGAGCTCAGGATTGAATCAGTGTCCGTGTGAGGTGGCTCTGCCACCAGCAGGTTGTTAAAACTAACAGCTCCTAAATAATGAAACTCTTTTTCACTATTTGATTAAATGCTTTGTTCATATTGAACAGATGGATGAACATAGAAAATGAAATCTGGTATTTCTCTCTTCTACTCAGTCATTAAATATGTATAGCTCTTTTATACAGAATCAGTGTTTTATGGATTTAATGTGTCATTTAACAGCACACATTCATATATGCATATGTATTCTCCTGGAAGTGTTGTGCACGAGCAAAATGTCTTCAGACATGAGCACACACAAGGAAAACCCTCGTATAACAATGAGATTAGTGTGAGATTATGTGCTGGTTGTGGTTGAAGTGTGAAAATGCAGTTTAATCCAGTAGGATGGTTCTTATTTGGTGAGCCTGGGCATATCCATGGTTTATTGAAATGATAGAAAAAAGATTTAGAATGAACTGCTATAACAAACTTCAGTGTGCCTTTGGAGGAACTGTTCTGGAGGGATGAACACGATTGTCCCTAAGCAGCTAAGATAACTGAACAGCTCTAACATTTACCTTTTAATGCTGAGCCATTTCCATGCCACTGCAGAACATTCCACTTCTGTGCCTTGTCCATCCATCTGAGAGTCTGATTGGTGTGATATCTCAACAACAAGTTTTTGAAGATTGTAGGATTTGTATGGAGTTATCACTGTAGCCAGTAGATGAACTGATAAAATTTTGGAATTGATCCAACAGGGTCAAGGTCACAATAAGGTCAATTGTCTGATTTTTTTTCTGTTTGAAGTACAGTACTATGCAAAAGTTTTAGGCAAGTGTGAAAAAATGCTATAAAGTAAGACTGCTTTCAAAAATGGACATGTTAATAGTTTATATTTATCAATTAACAAAATGCAAAGTGAGTGAACAGAAGAAAAATCTACATCAAATCAATATTTGGTGTGACCTCCATTTACCTTCAAAACAGCATCAATTCTTCTAGGTACACTTGCACAAAGTCAGGGATTTTGTACGCATATAGTCAGGTGTATAATTAAACAATTAAACCAAACAGGTGCTAATGATCATCAATTCAATATGTAGGTTGAAACACAATCGTTAACTGAAACAGAAACAGCTGTGTAGGAGGAATAAAACTGGGTGAGGAACAGCCAAACTCAGCTAACAAGGTGAGGTTGCTGAAGGCAGTTTACTGTCAAAAGTCATACACCATGGCAAGACTGAGCACAGCAACAAGACAGAAGCTAGTTATACTGCATCAGCAAGGTCTCTCCCAGGCAGAAATTTCAAGGCAGGCAGGGGTTTCCAGATGTGCTGTCCAAGCTCTTTTAAAGAAGCACAGAGAAAGGGGCAACGTTGAGGACCTTAGACGCAGCGGTCGGCCAAGGAAACTTACTGCAGCAGATGAAAGACACATCAGGCTTACTTCCCTTCACAATCGGAAGATGTCCAGCAGTGCCATCAGCTCAGACCTGGCAGAAACCAGTGGGACCCTGGTATACCCATCTACTGTCTGGAGAAGTCTGGTCAGAAGTGGCCTTCATGGAAGACTTGTGGCCAAAAAGCCTGAAAACATGGAAATAAGGCCAAGCGACTCAACTATGCACAAAAACACAGGAACTGGGGCAGAAAAATGGCAGCAGGTGCTCTGGACTAATGAGTCAAAATTTGACAAATTTGGCTGTAGCAGAAGGCAGGTTATTTGCTGAAGGGCTGGAGAGCGGTACACGGATGAGTGTCTGCACGCAACAGTGAAGCATGATTGAGGTTCTTGCACGTTTGGGGCTGCATTTCTGCAAATGGAATTGGGGATTTGGTCAGAAATAATGGTCTCCTCAATGCTGAGAAGTACAGGCAGATACTTATCCATCATGCAGTACCATCAGGGAGGCATCTGATTGGCCCCAAATTTATTCTGCAGCATGTCAACGATCCCAAACATACAGCGAATGTCATTAAGAACCATCTTCAGAATAAAGAAGAACAAGGAGTCCTGGAAGTGCTGGTATGGCCCCCACAGAGCCCTGATCTCAACATCATCCAGTCTGTCTGGGATTACATGAAATCCACAGAAGAAACATTTGTACAATACTGTGTATTTTAAGGGAATTTAAGGCATACAAATTAGTAACAAGAAGCACTGGACTTTTTGCTGGGGGTGACACTGTTGATGTATGTTGATTAGTTACTTGTTCTTTATTGCACTTCTCTTTGTATTCTGTGTCCAGGTGAGGAATGGCGGCTCAGTCAGTTGTAACGAGGATCATATATTTTTAGAAGCAAACAAAAAAAATAAACAGACATGCTTTATGACTTTTTTGATGCACCCATCCTTGACCAGGAAAAATAATTTTTTTATTTAACCAATAAGGTACAATCTACCATCAGATAATCTTTCCATATTAATAACGTGGCCATGACATACATTATAACTGAAAAAGATTAAAATAGCGTTAATAAATAATGGGGGGGAAATTATACCTTATATTATAAATTCTGATCTACTTTTCTTACAGTACAACATATTGATGTTGCAGTAGTTCCATTTGTCATTATAAAATAAATGTATTAAAATGTAAAATTTTAATGTGTTGATATGATCTCGAGAAGTTTGTATACGTATCTATCTTGTATCATGGCTTTAGTGTATCGTCTCCTGATAGTGATCTCTTTCAAGCACTTACTTGTTTTCTCACAAGGAGAGCCTTTTTCCAAATGCATTTGTTTACTTCAGCACTGTTTCTGGCTGAGGTGTTACACTCGCATATCTGGATTTTAGCACACTATTTGAGGTGCTTTCTTAGTGGTTAAACAAATTTATCATGCTGCCTCTCTGTGCCAATCTTGCCTTTGCATGTTTTGCGACAACTATCATTTGCACCATGTGCGTTGTGTAAAGTCCAGTTCCATATAACAGATTTTTTTTGGCTGCAGACATATGCTCTTCCTCTTAAAATGCTCATGCCCTGTCCCAGCACAAGTGGCACAAAGCCATTTTTTCCTCATGTGCACATTGGTGGGAAATGAGTAAAAGCTGAACTACAGATGTTTGCATGAATTAGTTGTGCATTTCGGGATGCTGCAGTGATTGCAAGCTGTATTTGTTTCCAATTATCACACCTGAAGTTTTGAAACGCTACATACATGTCTGCATTTGTAAACATGGAAGTGTGGAGTTCAGCCACTGGTGCTACATGAGCACACGCAGAAAACTTTTCTGCCAGTACACCATTGCTAGAATGGTTTTGATGTTCTATATAGTGGAAGATGAATACTGTGCACGCCTAGATTGAATGCCTTTTGTACATGTCAAAAAGAAGGATGGACTTCAGAATTTTTTTCTCAATGCTTTTAGAGCCTGTGAATGATGAGAAATTCTTGGCACCAGCTCCTCTATGTTCTTAGCTATGCTGCTTCCAAGCAAAACGAGGAGGAAGCATAAAGTTAAGGAACTGCTTACTTTTGGCTATTAGTGGTTGTTTGTGTGTCTGTCAGGGAGAGCATAAAGCGAGCGTTAAGAATGTCTGAGTTGTAAAGCAACTTGTCTGAGCATTTCAGCAATACCAGTTTAGTGTTTATTTTCACTGTGCATGCAGTCTCTGTGTAAAGATAGATCATGTAGATATTTTATTTTTTCAAGATCTAAAATCATAATTTTGTCCACCCCTATCCAGAAGATCTGAATTTTGTGGGTTGATTAGTTCGACATGTTTGTTTTGTTACATGGCATGGACTCATGGTCAGATGAAACATTGTAGTTTTGAGCTTGAAAAAACACACATTTCTCTGTTCATTTGTCTTTAAACATTGTTTTTCTCATTGACTTATACACACACACAGTCCCCTCCACTAATATTGGCCCCCTTGGTAAATGTTTTATCTTTTGTTTGAAAATCTTTTGTAAAAAAAAAACAAAAAAACATATGTGTGTATATATATATATATATATATATATATATATATATATATATATATATATATATATATATATATATTTCACAAAAGTGAGTACACCTCTCACATTTTTGTAAATATTTTATATCTTTTCATGGGACACACTGAAGAAATGACACTTTGCTACAATGTAAAGTAGTGAGTGTACAGCTTGTATAACAGTGTAAATTTGCTGTCCCCTCAAAATAACTCAATACACAGCAATTAATGTCTAAACCGCTGGCAACAAAAGTGAGTACACCCCTAAGTGAAAATGTCCAAATTGGGCCCAAAGTGTCAATATTTGGTGTGGCCACCATTATTTTCCAGCACTGCCTTAACCCTGTTGGGCATGGAGTTCACCAGAGCTTCACAGGCTGCCACGGGTGTCCTCTTCCACTCCTCCATGACATCACAGAGCTGGTGGATGTTGGAGACCTTGCGCTCCTCCACCTTCCGTTTGAGGATGCTCCACAGATGCTCAATAGGGTTTAGGTCTGGATACATGCTTGGCCAGTCCATCACCTTTACCCTCAGCTTCTTTAGCAAGGCAGTGGTCATCTTGGAGGTGTGTTTGGGGTCGTTATCGTGTTGGAATACTGCCCTGCGGCCCAGTTTCCGAAGGGAGGGGATCATGCTCTGCTTCAGTATGTCACAGTACATGTTGGCATTCATGGTTCCCTCAATGAACTGTAGTTCCCCAGTGCCGGCAGCACTCATGCAGCCCCAGACCATGACACTCCCACCACCATGCTTGACTGTAGGCAAGACACACTTGTCTTTGTACTCCTTACCTGGTTGCCTCTACACACACTTGACACAGTCTGAACCAAATAAGTTTATCTTGGTCTCATCAGACCACAGGACATGGTTCCAGTAATCCATGTCCTTAGTCTGCTTGTTTTCAGCAAACTGTTTGTGGGCTTTCTTGTGCATCATCTTTAGAAGAGGCTTCCTTCTGGGATGACAGCCATGCAGACCAATTTGATGCAGTGTGCGGTGTATGGTCTGAGCACTGACAGGCTGACCCCCCACCCCTTCAACCTCTGCAGCAATGCTGGCAGCACTCATACGTCTATTCTGCAAAGCCAACCTCTGGATATGATGCTGAGCACGTGCACTCAACTTCTTTGGTGGACCATGGTGAGGCCTGTTCTGAGTGGAACCTGTCCTGTTAAACCGCTGTATGGTCTTGGCCACCGTGCTGCAGCTCAGTTTCAGGGTGTTGGCAATCTTCTTATAGCCTAGGCCATCTTTATGTAGAGCAACAATTCTTTTTTTCAGATCCTCAGAGAGTTCTTTGCCATGAGGTGCCATGTTGAACTTTCAGTGACCAGTATGAGAGAGTGTGAGAACAATAACACCAAACTTAACACACCTGCTCCCCATTCACACCTGAGACCTTGTAACACTAACGAGTCACATGACACCGGGGAGGGAAAATGGCTAATTGGGCCCAATTTGGACGTTTTCACTTAGGGGTGTACTCACTTTTGTTGCCAGCGGTTTAGACATTAATGGCTGTGTGTTGAGTTATTTTGAGGGGACAGCAGATTTACACTGTTATACAAGCTGTACACTCACTACTTTACATTGTAGCAAAGTGTCATTTCTTCAGTGTTGTCCCATGAAAAGATATAATAAAATATTTACAAAAATGTGAGGGGTGTACTCACTTTTGTGAGATACTGTATGTATGTATATAAATAAACAAATGAAATATTGGGGTTGTCAAAAGTACCGGTCCTTCAGTACCAAGTTGGTACTAAAAAATAAAAAAATTGATTTTCACAAGTACTGGTAGTACCGAGTCTGACAGGTAGTCAGTGGGGAACTTTTCACAGGTGCACCGTGCAGTTATGGTAGCGGTTGCATTATGGATGTTGTAGCATAGTTTAATTCAAGGGTAGGATTGCAAAAAACATCCTCGTTTTTGTTTACTTAATGGTTAGCATACGCGTGTGTAACGCTGATACGGTCATGTGTCCTTATTAACTTAACCATTTCATTTTTTAAAAACATCCATGGACCTCTGTGTTAAGTGTTAAGCTATATACTATGTACACAGCTGCTGTGTTTATGTAGATACTCATGCGATTATATCTTTGGAAAGATAAGATTCTTGTGCTTCGATTGATATAAACCAACACTTGTAAAACTGAGGCAGCTCACCTATGAAGCCTCGTAATATTTCACTGATCCATAAAATCTCAACAAAAACAGTCTTGTTACACTGGCAAAGGTCCAAACCATCCAATTAAGTAAAAATATTTAGTCCAAAACACATTATTACATCAATAAATACCTACAGACTATTGCTGAGTCATTTCAAATTATATGCAGATGTGCCTAATCTTTCAGGTTTTCTCTATTATAACTCGGGTTCACTTTCAGCACTTCAATTTAAAAGTCTGTGTGTAAAGATGTCTAACGAGCGGCAAGTGTTTCATTTCAGAAACTTTTTACATAGTTGGTATTTTTTGCTTGTAATTTATTTAGTTATTATTTACATGAAGGGAAAAAACCTAAGGCCAAAACTTAAGGCATTTTTCAGAAATGCTTGAAATATACATTTGTTTAATTTATTTTAATATTTAACTTTATAAATAAGAAGTGTGTGTTGTTCAATTATGGCATATTTTTGTGTTTTGCATGCTTGTAATTTTTTTTGTTTATTTTTCTTTAATTACTTGTGGAAAAAACAACAACACTGAAATACTTGAAGTATACAGAATGGCATTTAAAAAAAAATACACTTTATATTGATATTTAACTTTATTAATAAAACAGTGTGTTATTCAATTAGCATGTTTTTGCTTTGGCACTGAGTACCGTGGAATTTTATACCAACTGAATTATATATATATATATATATATATATATATTCATATTCATATTCATATATATATATATATATATATGAATATGAATATGAATATATATATATATATATATTCATATTCATATATATATATATATATATATATATATATTCATATTCATATTCATATATATATATATATATATATATATATATATATATATATATTTATATATATATATATATATATATATATATATATATATATATATTCATATATGTGTATATATATATATTCATATTCATATATGTGTATATATATATTCATATTCATATATGTGTACATGCTAATTGAATTTTATACCAACTGAATTGTGTATATATATATATATATATGAATAAATAAATAAAATATACATACACACTGTCTGAAATGTCTGTTTTAATCAAACGTGCAGGCCTGTGCATTGTGTGCAACTTATATGTAGGCTATTCAGGTATATTCAGGCTATTAGTTTTTTTTTTTGTTTTTTTTTTTACTTTTTCATGCAAGCTTACTTAGATGTTGCAAAAGTCAGACACACAATTAAAAAAAGAAAAGCATATTATGAGATACAGTGAAATGTAAATGGCTGTAAACGGTGTGTGTGTGTGTGTGTGTGTGTGTGTCCGTCCTTATCATTTGGATGCCATGTCTGGTTCATACTATATCATATTAAGTGATAATATGTGTCTTTGGTCTCAGGAAGAAATTTCACACAGAGTCTCTGGCCTGATTCATAGTTTCCACACCACTGACAACCGTAAGTACTTTTCTCAATTTTGTATAATATTTAATTTATGTACTTTAACTTGTTTTTTGACAAATTAAGATGTACGATATAACATTCTGATATGTGATTTGATGTTATTAAAATGTTATAATTTATGTTTAACGTTGTCTTTAGCATTGTGTAGTACAAGCCTGCATGTGTTTTAGAAATAAATGGCATCGCTGCAGTTAGATAAATTGAAATAAAGGAGTGAACAGAATATTCTCACATACATGTATAACTGGTGTATATTTATTTAAAGGTAAAATGTCTAATCCTAAAGTGTATTCTGATCTATCCGAATGATGTATTTGCCTAATAAAGTTACAGGTACAAGTGCAGCCATTAATGTTTCTCCATTTGTAGAGCTGCTGTATTTTGCAACATTCCTCCAGACTGTAAAGAGAGAATGGAACGGCATCGACAGACTTCGCATGGACAAATTTTTCCAGGTCAGTACTAAAACGATAAACTTACACCCAGACCAAGTTTTAGTTGTCCACAACAGGATCAATGTGTTCAACTGTAATTTGTTTTAAAGGTCCAGTTACTTAAAATGCCCTGATAAGCGACTGACCTGAGGGAATGGCTACAGCAGTTACATTTTAAAGGAGAAATGGACCCTGAATGACATTCAGTCTTCAGTGATTTCCAAGACCATGTTTTGTAATAAAGTTCCGAGTTAAATAAATTTAGTGTAAACATGTAGATCTATATTAATTAGAGATGCACCGATTGCAATTTTTTTGGCCGATTCTGTAGATTTTTCTTCTGTTCACTCACTTTGCATTTTGTTAATTGATAAATATAAACTATTAACATGTCCATTTTTGAAAGCATTCTTACTTTACAGCATTTTTTCACACCTGCCTAAAACATTTGCACAGTACTGTGTATATATAATACATTTAAATTCATAAAAATATTTAAGGTGTGTAATTGTAAGTACTTTTTAGAGTAAAGATGTGAAGATACACCACATGCACATTTCTAGGTAAAAGATACAGAAGGTGAGTGTGCTTTGAGGGAACCAGGTTGCTAGGTTTTTTTCTGAGAGTGTAGATTAATTAAATTTTTTAAACATAATCTTTAGTTTATGTTGTGTAATTTCTGTGTCTCTCCTTTTTCTGAAAGCTGGTTCGCTTCATGTTCAGACAAGCTTTTGAAGTTCTCAGAAGGAGGGAATGGGAGTCCAGGTACCACACGTTACTTTTGTGTGCATTGATTGGACATTTTTGGAGATTGTCCTTTAAGATTCTGAGTTTCTTTCAGCATTTAATTTTTTTTTTTTGTTCTGTTACCGTCTCTCTCCCTTGCTCCCTCTCTGACTCTCTCTTTGTGTCTCGCTTGCTCTCCGTGCTGCTCCCTGTATGTCTCTTGTGTTGTTGTACTGCTCCCTCTCTCTGTCTCTCTCTCTTTAGTGCGGTAAGCCAGTTTTTACAGGTCTTCACATCTCAGATTTTGCAGAACACTGACCTTGTACCGAAAGGACTGATGCTGCACATTCTGGACCTCTACATGGCTGAGTTGGCTCAGGTTGGCTCTGCTGAGGTAAGACCTGCTGAGGGGTGTTTTTTGCATTTTAATTTTTATTTGATGTTATAATTTTATATATTATGCTTGAAAACCTAGCCATGCTTACAATTGTCGATATGAACTCATCTTTAAATTGTTTCCCACTCAAGCTTCAGACACTCAGGTCACTCAATGCTCACATCAGCAGCAATTATATATTTTAATTCTGTACACTTTGGTTTTTTTGAAAATCCAGATTCCTTGTAGGTAAATAGGATACATGGTAATGCTTAATTTGTCTTTTGAAAATTGTCAATGCACATTATAAATCTGTTTTAATTGCACCTTAAAAGAAATGTACATAAACTACCAGAAGATGATATTAAATAATATTTTCATGATGTTTGTAAATGGAGTACTTGTAATGTGTGGCTACTGCAATTAATCAGAACCTCAGACAGTGACATTTAAAAAGTTTTATCTTTACTTATCTGTTCCTCTTCTGCAGCTGACAGCAGAACAGAACCTGACTTTCATCAAGCCCTTTTGCAAAACCATGGCCAAGACCAAAGAGTGAGTTACTCGAATGCTGTGTGCATTTCACAACAATGTGATTTCAGAACAAGCTCATGTTAAGCAGAAATTACTTTATCTCTGTCATAAAGCGTGTACGACTCAAACAGTACACCTCATTTTGCTCTTTTTAAACCCAACCCAAGATAAACTCTGTGTATATAAAATGTCACTGTATAATCATAAATCATAATCCTTCATGGTCAATGCCTTCTGTGTTGCAGTCGCTTGCTGTTGAGCTCCATCTGTAAGAACATCTTCAGGACTATTGTGGATCACGCACCTTATGCAATTGAAGACCTGATGAGGGAGCTGCAGCAGGGAGGAGGAGACGATTCAGACTCTGGTCAGGCTTCTGGGGAGGAGGAGGAAGGAATAGGAGAGGAAGAGGAGCTGAAGAACAAGGCACGAAAGAAGACTAACGTGAAGGTCAACGGTAGGTCAAGGGCTTATTCATTGGATTAAACTACTCTCACTCAGGATGGTTCTATAGTTCAGAATAATAGTAACTGCACAATTATCACGTGCCACATGCTACCTGCTTAATTTACAAATATGCACCTTTTGTCTTTGATCTGGGTTTATTTTATTATTGTTATTTTTAGACTGGAGTACATAAACTGGTGGTCTTTAATCCATGATTTGGACCCAGAAGGTTTTAACAGAAAAATAAGATATGCAGAACTTGACAACAAATTCATTAGGAAGATAATCTGCCACTTGGTTTTTGGTTTCCAACCAAGTGTGACCTATATTTTTCTCAATTATCCTTTTATTAAGTGAACATGACCACTGCAGCATAGTGCAGGAAACAGGACAGTAAATAATAACTACACAGGGAGCTGACAATAAGTGAACATAAGCGAACATAAAATCTGGAAGAACAGACTTAAGTGGCACATGTGTGCTATAGCATTGAATTGTCTTTAAAAAATGTAACAGATTGATTTAATTTTATAATCAAAGGATTATTTAGCTTGGCCTAGAGACATTTAGCCAGTTCATTTAGCGACTATGCTATCATATAATCCATGTATAATCCATAACCTCTCCTGATGGCCTGTGCACTAGAAGTAGTTTTTCATTTCAGTGTGCTGCTCTGTCACATTATTTCAGATTTAGGTTTTTTCATCCACTCTTTGTGTGAAGTTTTTGTATTGTTAGCAGAACAGTTAACATTTTAACATTGCTTTGTGTGTCTTTGTTTTCCAGGCATCCCTGAAGAAGTGGAAAACAACAAGAGAAGTAAAGATGACCTGGATTTGGACAGCATGGGCTCTGAAGAGGATGATGGTGTTGGTCCTGTTCTACAGGTGAGCGCATGTGAGACAGAAAGACCCTCAGCCTGCATCAAGCAGCAATATAAAACCAAGACAGGAAAAATTAACACTTTTCCTCATCCTGCAGTTTGACTATGGTGCAATAGCTGATCATCTTTTTGAGTTGGGTAGCCACTTCAATACACGGAACATCAACCGCACAAAGATGTACAACTTGGTGAAGACGTAAGGGCTGAATTTAGTAGTTGCTGTGTAACAATCTACAGTATAAATGTTTTTTTTTCTAGTGCAGTTATTTACTGGCTGTTGTTTTTTCGTCTCTTTTCACATGCTTGCAAATGAAGTTTTCGTGATTTAAGTGAAGGTGAGTAAACTCTATATCCAAGATCTATTATATTTGTTTAGAAGTGCAGTATGGGTTTTTTTTTTTGTTTTTTTCCTTAGTTTTTATTTATTTTTACTGCCATTAGATGCCATAAACCAATGAATCCGTGCAATTCATAGGACTCTAGTTTTTTTTGTTAACAAAACAAAGCAGTGATTCACTTTTAATGAAACTATTACCTCCATAAACTATGAAATCAAAAAACACAGATGATCATATTGGATCTTTGTGGAGTAAATATCAGTTTAAAAAGCATGCTTTCATGCTATAAGACTAGTGAAGCTATATAACTTTTTTCATTACTGTGTACAGGTATTTTCCCTCAAACAGAGGATGATAACTGCGACATGAGTGACTCATCAGATGACGAGATATTTAATAAGAAGAAGAGCAAAAAGAAGAAGAGGAAAAATGAGAGGCCCACAACTGGGGATGAAACTGTGGCGAATAAGAGCAAAGGTCAGCTGTGACTTTGAGTAAATTTTTGAGCCTTTCTCAGGGGAATGACTGCGATATTAAATGTGTGGTGGCCTGGGAAACCATCCTGCTATTTATTTTATTTGCATTTAATTTCATTTGGGGTAAATGTCAATCATGGCATTTAATGAACCGTAGCCTCATGACTTGACTGATCACTGTCCAGTTGATCATCAATTGGAAAATAATCACTGATTAATTCAGCGAGTTAACTTAAACACACAGTGACACCTGTCAAGGGGTGGGATATATTAGACAGCAAGTGAACAGTTAGTTTTCGAAGTTGATGTGTTGGAAAAAGGAAAAATGGGCAGACATAAGTATCTGAGCAACTCTGACTCGGGCCAAATGGTGATGGCTAGATGACTGGGTCAGAGCATCTCCAAAACGGCAGGTCTTGTGGGGTTAGTACCTTGCAAAAGTGGTCCAAGGAAGGACAACTGCAGAACCGGAGACAGGATCGTGGGTGCCCAAGGCTCTTTGATGTGCATGGGAAGTGAAGGCTAGCCCGACTGGTCCGATCAGTGTATCCACATGATGCACTGTGTTGCGTAGCTGCAGACTGGTCAGAGTGCCCATGCCTGACCCCTGTATACCACTGGGTACAACTACAATGGGCACGTGAGCATCAGTACTGGACCATGGAGCAATGGAAGAACGTGGCCTGGTCTGATGAATCACGTTTTCTTTTACATCATGTGGACGGTTGGGTGCGTGTGCGTCACTTACCTGGGGAAGAGATGGCACCAGGATGCACTATGGGAAGAAGGTGAGCCGGCGGAGGCAGTGTGATGCTCTGGGCAATGTTCTGCTGTGAAACCTTGGGTCCTGGCATTCATGTGGATTCATGTGCCCTTCATGGCAACAGTATTCCCTAATGGCAGTGGCCTCTTTCAGCAGGATAATGCGCCCTGCTACACTGCAGAAATTGTTCAGGAATGGTTTGAGGAACATGACAGAGTTCAAGGTGTTGACTCTGCCTCCAAATTCCCCAGATTGCAATCCGATCGGGCATCTGTGGGATGTGCTGGAGAAACCAGTCCGATCCATGGAGGCCCCAACTTGCAACTTAGGGGACTTAAAGGATCTGCTACCAACGTGGTACCAGATACCACAGCACACCTTCAGAGGTCTTGTGAAGAGATTGGCTGATAATCGGTTTTACCGATATTTTTCCCGATATTTAAGCATGTATAGTAAGCATGTCCTCAAGGCGGTGCTGTTGCATGACCCACACCAGAATTTACTGAATTACAGCATTCAGTGTGAGTTATGTTTCAATGTAGGAATAACAAACAGAGGAGAACACTGGAATAATTCAGAATTCATTGTTCCATCAATGTTGGCAAGTAGAGATCAACCGATATTGATTGATTTTTTTTATAACCGGTACTGATTATTTGCATTATGTGCCTGATAACCGATATGCAGAACGATATTTATTTATTGTTTTACTTCTGTTCTCTCTCTCTCTCAAAAGAACCAGAGATCGCAGCGTCTTAGACTCGACATACTATTAAAAAATAGTTTGATATTTACGATTAGGGATCAGAGAGGCTCCAACTCGATCCAGAGCAGTAAAATAATTGTAATGACACCACGCAGTTGAGGATTTTTGAGGACAAAATCCAATAGAGACAAACCTCTAATCGGGCCACGCCCCCCCCGATCGTTGGGGAGGGTGCAAATCGGGCTTAAAATCTTCAAGTGTGTGGCCAGCCGTAAGTTTTTTTTTTTTTTTTTTTTTCCGACTGCACTTACAGAAAGCAGTTTTGGAGCATGAGTTCGTCAATAGAAGATGGAAAGTTCTGGATGTGATGAGGGAATTTCTATTGTTTACACTTCACATATAAATAATAAAACAAAATCTCTGCCTAAAACTGACTAACAAAGGTTTGGTAATCCGAGACACACATTTTCACTGGCTTAGGCCTTTAGTTTCATCCTCATTGACAAGTTTAAAACAATATTTATTTGTAGCATGCATACTCATGGCATCAATAAATCACTATTCAATAACAGGATTTCAAAAAAAAAAAAAGTCTTCTCCAAATCATCGTAAATATTCTAGTACTGTATGTAGAAACAAACTCTGTAAAATTGACTACAAGTTTAGATGTTGGCCTGAGTAACATTTACTGTATAATTCATTTCTTACAGCAATAACAGAAAAAGCCACAGACACATCATATGTACCACTGGAGGCCGGTGGAACTCCAAGAGAGCAAGATATGGAAAAGGAAAGAGTGGTTCTGAAAGATCATTCCCACCATCACCATGAGCTTGACAGCCAACTGAAGACCTCAGAAATAGAAGCTGATGGTGAAACAGTGTTTCGGCCTCAGACTGAATCAGACTCACAAAGCCAATTGGAGGCCGGTATCACTGTGAAGAAGAAGAGGAAAAGTAAAAAGCTGAAGACAAACTCACAGAATGTGGGGGAAGAAGTAGCACATGAATTTCAGCTTGCTTTAGAGGAATCTGATGGCAAAAACCAGGCTGACAGTTGTGTAGTGGTGATGAAGCAGAAAAGTTTCAAGGCAATGTCAGGTGTTGGGAGCACTCAAACTAGTGCACATCATAAGCCTGAGATGGCATCACTTGTAGAAAGTCCTGTGGAAGCTGACCAGGCTGAATGTGGTGTTTCTCTGATGCAGGAGAAAACTAAGAAGAAAATCAAGCAAAAAAAGTTGAACGTGGGAGATGAGAAAACGGACACCAAAACCAATGGACGGATTGTGGAAAAACCACCAGAGGAGAGTTCTCTTCACAGCCAGTTGGAGACTACAGAAACAGAAGTTGACAAAACAAAATCCCAGGGAGGCGATCCTGGTCAGTTATGGGCCAGTACCATGGTGAGAAAGAAGAGGAGGACAAGCAAGAAACTGTGCTCAAGCTTACAGGAAGTTGGGGAGGAAGTAGCATTCCAGTCTCTGCCTAAAGAACATGACGCTGGTGATGAGATCAGAAAGCTGTCCACACCTCAGAAAGTGGGCGAGGACAACAACGCAACACAAAGCCAACTGGGGACAAGTATCACCCAAATTAAGAAGGTGAAAAGAAAGAAACTGAAGGTCAGCTTACAGGAAGTTGAAGTAGCAGTTAAATCTCCAGCGATATTGGACGACACTGATAAACACAACAGTGATGATGAGATTAGCAGACATCCCTATCCTACATCTGAGGAAGACAGCATAACACAGTGTAGATTGAAAGCAAATACCACCAAGAAAAAAAAGGGCAAGGACAAGAAGCTCATGTCCAGCTCACAGGAAGCAGGAAAAGAAGTAGACTCCACATCACAAGACGGCTGTGCAGAGGTTGTGGCAACAGGTATAGCAGCACCTGCTGCTGAAGTGACAAGTGCTGAAGCTCAGCCATCAGAAGCTCTCATGGTGAGGACAAAGAAAAGCAAGAAGATGAAGGCAAAAGAAGAAACTGGGAGCAAATTGCAGGTAGCTCTAGATGTAGAAGCTGAGGTGTCCTCAGACAGTGCACACATTACTACTACTGAAAATAAAGGTGATACCTCTGAATGTTTTCAACCCAAATCAGTGAAGAAAGGCAAGAAAAAGAAACAGATTTCTTCAAATGAGGAAGAGCCTACTCTTGAAGCTAAAAAACAACCTGTGCTAGAAGCTGCTTCTGTCACACAGACACACACCACACCACAGAAAAAGAAGAAATTCCAGAAGAAACAAGAAAGTCAGCCTGCAGAAGAAGCAAAAGAAGAACCCATTCTGAAGAAGACTGTAATGGATAGTGTACCATCTGACATCTGCACACCTAAATTTAAGTCCCTCACCCCAATGAAAAAGGGGAACAAGAAGAGGAAGCTACAAATAGATGAGGCAGAAACATCTCAGAGTAATG
>CM042569.1:16439432-16464432 GCA_023630585.1 Cranoglanis bouderius | reverse complement strand
ATTCAGTTTTAAATAATGTGTTTTAAACAATACTAATCAAAAGAAATAAGTAATAGCTTCAACTGAGTTTTTCAGTATAAGCTATCTGCTTTTAAATTTAGTTGCTGCCAATGTTAAAAGGAGTAGCTATCTTGCCTTAAAAATGACTGTTTGATTTAATTGCACAATATATGGTCAGCCCTGTGATGGACTGGTGTTCCCATCCAGAGATATTTCCATCTAACACCTGCTGTTCATGGTATAGGCTCGGGATCCAAAAGTATGTGGACACCTGACCATAATACTCGTACTCATCACATTCACCCCATTCCAGATGTATTCCCCTTTGCTGTTATAACAACCTCCACTCTTCTGGGAAGGCTTTCCACTAGATTTTGGAGTGTTTCGAGTTCTTCCACTCCAACCTTGACAAACCATCTTCATGGAGATCGCTTTGTGCACAGGGGCATTGTGAAGCTAGAACAGGGTTGGATCTCTTAGTTCCAGTGAAGGGAAATTGTAGTGATTTGGGGAAGAACCACATATGGGTATGATGCTCAGGTGTCCACAAATATTTTGTCATATAGTGTACCTTCAATGTTAAAAAAGTGACATGCATGTGCGTTTACAAATACCGCAAATATAAAATATTTGTACTGACACACAGTTGCAATCAAAATTATTCAACCCCCATTGCAAATCAGGTTTATTGTCAAAATTTACATCACCCTTCCTTTTAGTTACACTTTTTAATCATTTGGGAACTGAGGATTTGAATCTATATCCTGGACCGAGCCCCCATAAAACTGTTAGGATTGGAGTTAAATCGATATCCTGGAATGAGCCTCCAGGAAAACTGTTTATTACTGTTTTATGAACCTCGGCTTGCAGTTCCTAAAAATAGAGAAAGAGAAAGTACACAAAAGATGGTGCCCTCGCCCCGTTACACGTTTCCTGCACCAACCACTTGGGAGAGTTTGCCAAGTGACACAGAGACACACAAAGGTCAAATGGCAAGAGATAGAGATAGCCATTACTTCCTTAGTCATGGATATGGGTTGTAGTTAGTATTAAAACCTGCTAGGTCCCGTTCCTTTTTCATTAAGTAGGGGCAGTGGTGGCTGAACAGTTAAGGCTCTGGATTACTGATTTGGATTACTGTTCAGGGGTTCAAGCCCCAGCACCACCAAGCTGCCACTGTTGGGCCCCTGAGCAAGCACGGCCCTTAACCCCCTCCTCTCCAGGGGCATCATGTCATGGCTGACCCTGTGCTCTGACCCCAACTTCCAAGCTGGCATATGTCAAGAAAAGAGTTTCACTGTGCTGTATTTGTATATGTGACAAATAAAGGCTGCTTCTTATTATTATTACTAGTTCCCAATCACTTATAGAGATAGCCAGTCATGAATATGGTTTATAGTTTGTATTAAACCCTGTTAGGTCCTGTTCCGTTTTCATTAAGTAGAGCTGACACCTTTACAATTTACATCTGTTCCATTTAGTACAATAAGGTTTTTTCCCCCTACAGGAGCCCTTAAAAGGTATGAGGGTGGGGATGGGGAGCTCAAGCCACCTTACACTGAGCCAGATTACTATTTCCCAATCACTTATAGAGAAAGTCATTACTTTCCCAGTCATGGATATGGGCTATAGTTTGTATTTAAACCTGTGCAGGACCTCAACACATAAGCAGCATATATGACCTACCAAATAAAACCATAAAACATGGACCCTCTCAGCCAGAAAACCCAACGGAAAGCTATGGGCCAAACATTACAAACTAACTTCACTTAGCTGTAGGCACCATAAAGCAATAAATCTTCACTCATAGACACTGAGGAGCCACTTAATTGCTGCCTGTTTGCACCTACCTTATCCCAGCTATCTTGAAAAAATAGGCCAAGTGTTAGACACATCCCTGACCCAGGGCTGAACTATCTGAACCACAGAAACCACTGCCAAATCTTGTGATTTAGGCCTTTGGGCCAGACCAGATGGCTCACCCAACAGATAAAGGACCCTCACCAGTAAAATTGCTAACTTCCTTGGAATGAATACTCCTCAGCCAGGAGCAAAAGGAGCACAAAGTGCAACATGTGTTCTTTACAATTTACACATCCCAAACCAGCGCACTCCATATAGCCTACAGAGGTAATGACTGCAAGAATAATACATTAACAACTATCTAAATGATCTATTTTCTCCCATGTAACCGTCATGCTTATAACCACTGAGTTGCCACCAATTGGTTCATTTATTTAGCATGTATTAGTATAGTATTACTAGTATGATTATTGTGTTTGACTATTAGTAGTGTGTTAACAAGAGCCAATATGTGTCTTGTGTGGTATATGTGTACTTGAGTGATTTCTTGAAGAATGAGAGTAAGGAAATTCGGGTAGATTATGTATATGTTATGTAACGAATACAAAAGGCATTATTATGCATTATTCTTTTCCACCAGAATAATGAAATGGATCAACTTTAAACATGAAACGAAACAGAAGCGCACGCTTGGATTCAACGCACCTTTTTATAGGAGACGAGTTTTGAAGCGTGCCCGAATTATCTACCAGATTGTGTAGTAAATCGGATGAATCTGCAACGTTTAAAATAATATTCTCCACCAGTTACAATTTATGTAACAAATTAAAAGATGTTTAACACTTTTAAATGTATTCTCCAATTTATGTAAGGAATTAGCTCGAGTGGCGTGAAATATATCTATATATCTAATCAACGCGTGTTGTGACCAGTTATAAATATACATCTGCCATAAAAGGGAATTTATATAGGTGCACATATACATATAGATAATTAACTACAACGGATTATAATTAATTATGATATGTATGCGGCCTAGATCAGCTTTATGAACTCTAAAGAGTGAGTTTATCCTTCTGGCCAGGAAAAATTAACTCACGAAGTTTGTTATTAAAGATTAGAGCGGGTAATCGAGATCTTATGCAGCGTTTAATGGACTCATCATGTGACCAAAAACAGAGAAAATCAAGTGTGGGATAATAGATTTTAATAGTTATATGTGACTATGGATACACACGACTAACTCTAAGCGAAGCATACATATATACACATCTATATACAGGGAGAGAAAAGGGATAGAGAGAAAGTAAGGAAAGAAAGGGAAGCAGACAAAAACACAACTATTTAGCCTTTTTCAGAACCAGCACGAACTTAATTCTCCTGTAACACAGGGGTCCAATCTTAAACGCAGATATAGATCATTAACTATACTTGCATAGCCTCAAGGTTGAGAGTTTGCACGAGGTCGGGTAGAGTTCGCTGGTTCGTTGTTGTTTGAAAAGGCGTGAGCCCGGAGGTAGTTGCATCTTGTGTCCGGAGAGAGAGAGATCCTGGCTTCCTCTTCCCAGGGCACGTGGCCCCGGGGGAGAGAAACCGGAAGGAGTGAAGTTGAGGAGTGAGAAGTGAAGTCTAACTCTCTCTCTAACTCTCTGAGTTGAAGTGAGCGTGGTGTTGTTTTAAAGACGACACCAACGCACACGCCTCTTTGGGCTATGGGCCAATCAGGAAGTTGGGTTTACATGTCCGGATGACTCTCTTTGTCTGGTCTCGGACCCTAATTTAAATGTCCAGGGAGGGGCTGGTTTATACCGTGTTATAAATGAAATTAAGAGAAGAACATGAAATGATGTGTCCCACTGCAATGTGATACGCATAATCAATCCGGGTATCTCGAGACGATTAACTACATACCAAATTCGATGGATTTGTAAAGAATATTACAAATAAAACCTGGTTACAGACATTTAAAATGATATGCTAGATTAAAACTATCTAAAGTCATTAAGGTTAGTTAAACACACAATATATGTAAACAAAATAACATCACACTATTTAGACATGGAATAATTACATATAATTACACGTTACATTGAAGAGAGAGAGATTTCTCCATTGTGTGTGTAAGGTAAGCGTGTGTGTGTGTGTGTGTGTGTGTGTGTGTGTGTGTGTGTGTGTGTATATACGCGTGTGCGCGTGTGTGTGTCCAGAAGAGGGGGCTGGCGTTCTTCTAATGTCCCACCGGTCCTTGGTCACCTCAGGGTGACCTTAGGGAGGACGTTTTCTCCTCTGGCCTACTGATTCTGAGGCTAAATCTGTATGGTCATAAACCGAGATTAGATTAGAGATTTACAGGCCCTTGGTCGGAGTTTTGGTGGATCCCTGCTGACGAACTAATCATGAAGTTTCCCAGACGTTCATTCATCAAAGGTTTCTTTTATTGCAGGGGTAAGTCCTGTGTGGGTTCCAAAGAGTCTTTTGCATCCAAAAGGTGCATCTGGTCAAAGGAGGCCTCTCGGGGTTACTCTGGGTCGCCAAATGTTTCGTTTGGGTTAATTTAGAAATCAGTTTGAGCATAGTCATACACTACAGTTATTATTTGGGACAAAGTTTAAGCCACACATCATGAAAAGTGTGGAACCACCCATGTGCAGAGAATGGACTGATTAACATCATAGGCAGAGAATATAGCTTACACACCGCCCTAAGACAATGTTTGAATCGAGGAAACATTCTGGGGTTGAACTAGCCAGAAAGAGTTAAAATCTTATAAACCTATGGCACAGAAAGTGAAGAAAAGAACAGAACAACAAACGGACGAGGGACAGATTTGGCGCAGAGTCTCCAGAGCCATCAGAGATTTGTCCCCAATTAACCACTGCCAGCTCTTTAAACATCTTGCCTACCAGACTTCATTCCATTCATCATTCCAATTGGTCTTTATCGTTATTATCGCGGGAAGACTAATTCTTATTGTGGGGAGAATTTCTACCAGTATATCGCGAACAATAAAATATATATAAAATATACCTAGTTCCCAAAGCTAATATAAAAAATCTATATGTGTATGTGAGAGTCAGTGAGTACAGCCGTGCGAGTGATGGCTATCACCATTGTAGGAGGTCCAACGGTGGCTTCTCTAACTTTCTTGGGGTTGAGGCACTTCACCAGTACTGCATCACCTGGGAGAAAGGGGTGAGTAGGTTTCTCTGCAGGTAAAGGGAGAGAAGCAGAGACATGCACACTGTTCAATTTTTTCAGTTAAAGCTTGCGTATAATTGCTGATAATTATGTTCAAGTCTCCTGTAAAAGAAACACCAGGGTTACCTTTAGTCCACGGGGTTGGAAATGGTCTGCCCATCATGATTTCAAAAGATCATTGAGACTTTGGATCATTTGAATCTCACAGAGCACAGCGGGGAGCAAGTCTACCCAATTTCTACCTGTTTCCATCATTGCTTTAGTAAGTCTGTCCTTAATTGTGTGATTTTTTCATTCAACAATGAGGATGGTATGGTATGTGAAAGTTCCAAGTGATACTAAGGTATTTGCAAAGCTTTTGTGTCAATTTTGCTACGAATGGAGTGCCATTATCGCTGTCAATTGATTGCGGTATTTTTTTTGTTTTTCCTTTGTTTTTTTGTTGTGGTATTTTTTCTTTGGCAAGGATCTTAACTACTGTGCTTGCATTTTCTTTAGAGCACGGGAAAGCTTCAACCCACTTAGAGAACTTGTCAGCGATAACCAGTAGGCTTTAGGTTTCATACTGATGGCATGTGTGTGAAGTCAACCTGCAGGCTCTGTAAGGGTGCGTCAGGTGGAGGTAATTCGTCATGTTTAGCAGTTTTGCCTTGAACATTGGCTCTGGCACAAATCAAACAGGCATCCAGGAGAAGTTTCACGGTTATTACAACATTTGAGATACAGAATTGGTCAGTAATACTTCTGATCATCCCCTTTTGTGCGACATGAGAAATATCGTGAAAATGGCGCACAAGGAACGGAAGAACAGAGCATGGAAGGGCCAAATGACCCTCTGTACAGCAAATAATGCCATCTAACCCGGGCATAAAACCCTCCGTGTACCAAAAGGATAAGTCAGCCTGTGTACCAGAAGTCTGCAAAAACACAATATCAATATCACAGGGGGTATATGCATGCCTTAACCCTGTTGGGCATGGAGTTCACCAGAGTTTCACAGGTTGCCACTGGAGTCCTCTTCCACTCCTCCATGACGACATCACGGAGCTGGTGGCTGTTAGAGACCTTGCGCTCCTCCACCTTCCATTTGAGGATGCCCCACAGATGCTCAATAGGGTTTAGGTATCATGTTGGAATACTGCGGCCCGGTTTCCAAAGGGAATGGATCATGCTCTGCTTCAATATGTCACAGTACATGTCGGCATTCATGGTTCCCTCAATGAACTGTAGCTCCCCAGTGCCGGCAGCACTCATACAGCCCCAGACCATGACACTCCCACCACCATGCTTGACTGTAGGCAAGACACACTTGTCTTTGTACTCCTCACCGCCACACACGCTTGACACCATCTGAACCAAATAAGTTTATCTTGGTCTCATCAGACCACAGGACATGGTTCCAGTAATCCATGTCCTTAGTCTGCTTGTCTTCAGCAAACTGTTTGTGGGCTTTCTTGTGCATCATCTTTAGAAGAGGCTTCCTTCTGGGACGACAGCCATGCAGACCAATTTGATGCAGTGTGCGGCGTATAGTCTGAGCACTGACAGCCTGACCCCCCACCCCTTCAACCTCTGCAGCAATGCTGGCAGCACTTATACGTCTATTCTGCAAAGTCAACCTCTGGATATGATGCTGAGCACATGCACTCAATTTCTTTGGTCGACCATGGCGAGGCCTGTTCTGAGTGGAACCTGTCCTGTTAAACCGCTGTATGGTCTTGGCCACAGTGCTGAAGCTCAGTTTCAGGGTGTTGGCAATCTTATAGCCTAGGCCATCTTTACGTAGAGCCACAATTCTTTTTTTCAGATCCTCAGAGAGTTCTTTGCCATGAGGTGCCATGTTGTTTAGACATTAATGGCTGTGTGTTGAGTTATTTTGAGGGGACAGCAAATTTACACTGTTATACAAGCTGTACACTCACTACTTTACATTGTAGCAAAGTGTCATTTCTTCAGTGTTGTCCCATGAAATGATATAATAAAATATTTACAAAAATGTGAGGGGTGTACTCACTTTTGTGAGATACTGTAGGCTTACTGTTAGCAGCTTTAAAGCCACGTACATGCCATATTCTACCAAAATCATGGGCAACCCCAAATGCATATCTAGAATCAGAAGAAAAGAAGTCTAAAAAATGTGTGCAAGACAATCATGTTCTAACCAGGTGTCAGAAGCCTGGTCTGAGCCACAGGAACGAAGTAGTCGGTGTAGTAAGTAGTGGGACTGTTCAGGGCAGTCAGTGGTAAGCTTAATGGTAAGATTGTGTGCTGCGCAGAGAATGATTTCATTGCCAGAATGACGTTGAGCTGTCATATGTTGTGTTTGAATGTTATTCAGGATAGTAACAACCTGATGTGAGACATGTAGAACAAGGGAATGTGAAAGTACTACTTTTTCAGCATCTGAGACGAGCAGAGCAGAGGCACCGACGGCCTGCAAACAGGCTGGCATGCCCTGTACCACAGGGTCAAGAGATTTGGAAAAATAGGCTAAAGGATGATAACTCCCACCATGCTCCTGGGCCAGGACCCCTGCAGCCATGCTCCCATCCTCAGAAAAGGTGAGCCGGCAGACCTAGAGCTGGAGCAGAGCTCAGAGACTGCTTAAGATAGCAAAGAGAGTTCATCATCTCTCTAGTCCATTCAATTGTGTCAAGCTGTCATATGATGCAGTATTGCCTGAGTATCTTGTCATGGTGTGAACAGTCAGGTTAATGAGGCAATAGTTAATGAGTCCAAGGAAACTGAGCATACTTTGTTGTGTATGTGGTCACAGCGTGTGCGGGATGTGGAGAAACGTCCACAATGGCTCTCGGGCGGTCAGAGGAGAGGCGCTGTTCACCTTGACTGATGAGGAATCCCAGATAATGTACCAGAGGCAGGCAGTACTGAAGTTTTGAGAGGGATGCCTTGAATCCACAGTGAGCAAGGTGCATTAGGAGAGCCATTGAGCCCTGTATGCATATAGAATTGTCCGCAGCGGAGAAGAGAATATCATCCGCATACTGCAGGAGGGCACAATCATCAGGGAGGACCAGGGATGAGATGACTGAGTGCACAATAGAAAAAAAACACAGCTGGAGAATCAATGAACCCCTGAGGCAGGCGGGTCCAGGTGTATTGCTGCTGTTTAAATGTAAATGCAAAGATGGGCTGCATCTGCTCACTCACAGGGACACTGAAAAAAGCACTGCATAGATCAACAACAGTGAAGTAGGCATGGTTATGAGGAATAGAGGACAGTACTGAACATATATCAGGCACTAACAGGCTAATAGGTATCTCCAGATCATTAATACGCCTAAGATCTTGTGTGAAGCACCATCCCTTGCCATTAGGTTTTCTCACTGGGTTGACAGGAGTATTGTAAGCGGATGAAGTTGGAACAAGGACACCCTGTGATAAAAGAGAATGAATAACCTCACCCACACCCTCTTCCTTCTCAGCAGAGAGTGGGAATTGTTTACAGTACACAGGCATAAATGAGTGCAATTTAGCAATGTAGGGGGCCACCTGTATATGTCCCACCTATGGTTGTTTGAAAGTACACTGGGAAGGGTAATTCCCATTTGGGATGGTATTCTGAGACTGTTGAATTTGTTGGATTTGAGGAGTGGAAACCTGGCCACTAGAATAGGGGCAAGATTGGAGATCAATTTGTAGATCAATTTTTTTCGAAGGCATTCCCTTTCCCAATGGCCAACTCATTGCCATTACAATAATGGCAATTACCTACCTGTCTGTTACTTATACAGTGGGTATAGAAAAGAATCACCCTCCTTTAAAATAATCACATTTTGTTGCTTTTCAGCCTGAAATGAAAACGGACACAGTTTTTGTTTTATCCAGCTGTATTTACTCAGTGAAAGATATAACACCAACATGTCAGAAATTAAAAAAAAACAAAAAACAGATTCACTGAGTTGGAAAAAGGATCAACCCCCAAAATGGCTTGTAAACTCAAGACTGTAGTTCACAAACAGTCACCATCAAATTTAACTGAACTTGAGCAGTTCTGCAAAGAAGAGTGGTCTAGATGTGCAAAGTTAGTAGAGACATATCCCAACAGACTAAAGGCTGTAATTAAGGCAAATTAAAGCAATCTCTTTTCCAACTCAGTGATTCTGTTTTTTTTTTTTTTTTTATTAATTTTTTTCTGACGTACTGGTGTTATATCTTTCACTTGAATGTTATAAGTTGCACTGAGTAAATACAGCTGGATAAAACAAAAACTGTGTCCATCTTCATTTCATCCTTAATGAAAAGAAACAAAATGAAACAAAATGTGATTAGTTTAAAGGGGGGTGATTCTTTTCTATACCCACTGTATATTTTTTATGTTCGCCTGAGGGTCGAAACAGGCCATCATGAATGTTAGACACCATTATGGGTTTGACCTTAAGTTTGACAGGAGCTTCAAAGGCCAAGCTGAGTGGCAAAATGATATGCAGTATAGTGTATTTTGATTGATAAAGAAACTTGGTAAAGTAAGACCTAGAATCAATCATGTGTGCTCAATGTATAAGTAATCAGGTAACGATTATAAGGTAATGATTATAAAATGATTATAAAACTCAAGGGCCTAAAATCAAAAGTAGGTCAGTCAAAAGTAGGTCAGGTTCGTGTATTTCACTTGAGTCTCTGTATTCGTTGTGAACTCACTGCCTGTACACTCTTCAGTCACAAATGTATTCTTTCTTTTTGGCCTGCTCTGCTGTACCCTCTGTGTGTGCATGGGGACACTGAGTTTGTATCTCGCATGCTTAAGTCTGTATCTTTTACTTTTTACTTTTACCAATCTGCTGTTAATGATTTCTGAAGATGTATTGTTGAAATCCATGACGTAAATCAGTTAAATGAATCTTTTAAAAGAAATAAGTGTTAGGTCGCGCTACAGGCGCGACTCCACTTCCCAGAACTCTCTGCGGCCTACGAACATGGCCGCCGCCAATCTACATGCACACACACCGCACTAAGAAGAGAGGGGGCCTTCGGCCATGTATTGATTACCGAGGTCTTAACCGGGCTTCTGTCAAGTAGACAAATTAGACCTGCGTAGTGCATACAACCTTGTACGTATACGAGAGAGGGACGAGTGGAAAACCGCCTTCAGCACAGCAACAGGTCACGATGAGTACCTCGTTATGCCGTATGGGCTCACTAATGTGCCTTCAGTATTCCAGTGCCTAATTAACGACGTACTTAGGGACATGTTAAGCAAATTCGTCATCGCCTATATTGACGATATTCTAGTTTACTCCCCTACTTACGAAACGCATGTGGCCCATGTCCGTCAAGTTCTCTCACGTCTCCTGGAAAACCAGCTGTACGTCAAGGCAGAAAAATGCGAATTCCACAAAGACACCACGGCCTTCTTAGATTATGTAATCAGCCCCGAGGGGGTTGCCATGGATACCAGTAAAGTCACGGCTGTAACACAGTGGCCCACTCCAACAACCATCAAGGAGCTACAAAGCTTTCTGGGGTTTGCAAATTTTTACAGATGGTTCATTCGGGGATTTAGCTCCATTGCCCTGCCCCTTACAGCCTTACTGCACGGCAGGCCCCGCAGTCTCTTATGGAACCAGGAGGCCGAGAGGGCTTAAAACTGCCTTCACCACCGCGCCCATACTCAAACACCCCGACCCCTCTCGTCCCTTCATAGTGGAGGTAGCTGCCTCCGGAGTAGGGGCTGTTCTTTCTCAACGCCTAGGGGAAAAACCCAAACTTCACCCGGTGGCCTTTTTCTCGAAAAAGGACCAATTAATCAAGTTGGCCCATATGGCCCCAGGCACGGGTCACCACGGTTCTCAACGCACTTACCACCTATTGGCACCCAAGTATTGGTTGCCCCACATGTCCCAGGACATACAACAAGCTGTAAAATCCTGTAGCATTTGCGCTCAAACTAAGGTACCCAGAGCACTCCTGGTAGGCCAGCTCATGCCATTACCTACACCCCAGCATCCCTGGTCACACTTAGCCATTGATTTCCTCGACCGTTTCTCAAAATCCCTTCATTTGATTCCTCTCCCCAGTCTCCCCTCTGTGTTTTACACCGCAGAACTAATATTTAATCGCGTTTTCCATTATTTTGGTATTCCGGAGGACATCGTAAGTGACCGAGGGCTGCAATTCACCTCACGAGTGTGGTCAGGGTTCATGGAAAAACTGGGTGTGAATATCAGTCTAACCTCCGGTTATCACCCCGAATCAAATGGGCAGGTAGAACGAGTAAATCAGGAAGTAGGGAGAATGCTCTGTTCGTTCTGCAGCCAAAACCCATCCGATTGGTCACACTTCGTGCCCTGGGCGGAATACGCCCAAAACTCCCTCCGCCACTCAGCCACCAACCTGACGCCATTCCAGTGTGCTCTGGGATATCAACCACCATTGTTCCCATGGAACGCCATGGCCACGGACGCCCCGGCAGTTAACGAATGGTTTGAACGCAGCGACCAGGTGTGGGCTACCATGCATCGATGACTAAGGCAAGCGGCCACCCAAGCAAAAGCCCAGACCAATCGCCGTCGACAAGTAACGCTGAAGTACCGGCCAGGGGAGCAAGTATGGCTCTCTACCCGGGACCTGAAACTTAAACACCCATGCAAAAAGCTCTGTCCTGGATACACCGGGCCCTTCAAGATCATCAAACCCATCAATGAGGTAACCTACAAACTAGCCATCCCCCAGCACTGGCAACTGGCCACAGCACTTCTCAAACCCTTCCATACAGGCATCTTCACCAATAAACACCCTTATGACACCCCACCTCCTCCACTGGAGGTCGGAGGATAACCGGCCTACCAAGTCCACCAGATTCTTAAGTCCCGTCGACGTCAAGGGTGGCTCCAGTACCTCATTGAGTGGGAGGGGTACGGGCCCGAGGAACAGAGCTGGGTCACAGCCCAGGACATTCTAGACCCCGGTATGATCAGTGATTTCCACCGTCAGCATCCCGAGTACCCAGGGCCTCGACCCAGAGGCCGACCCAGGCAAGAGAATGCTCCCGGAGTGAGCCCTTTGGGGGGGGCTCTGTTAGGTCGTGCTACAGGCGCGACTCCACTTCCCAGAACTCTCTGCAGCTTACGAACATGGCCGCCGCCAATCTACACGCACAAACACCGCACTACACATCCCAGGACTACAATACCCAGAACACTCATTCACTTCCATGCTCACACTCACCCACCTTCTGATTGCACACCTGTCCTTAATTTACTAGTTTGTTCAATAACACCTTATTTAAGTTCTTTAGTTTGTCGCGCTCATCGCGAAGTATTTGTTGAACCCACGTTATTCCACGATACCGAGCCACTCTAACTATTATACTATAGCTAAGTATTTTCTGGATTACGGATTTTTGCCTAACCCCTACTAGGACTGCTTTTTGGTGTTTTGAACTGTATCACTTGTCTCCTGGTTTTTTGTACTTTGCCTAGCCCTTGATAACACTGACTGCGAGTATTTTTGAATCCTTGCCTGTTGTTTTGGAATTGCCTAAGCCCTGTTTTTGACCTGAGTTACTTTATGTGTGTATTCTAAATAAAGTGACTGATTTTGCACCGCACCTGCATCCAGCCTTTCTTCAGTGTTATAACAATAAGCTGGCCAAACTTGTGCCACAGTTATGGATAAGACCTGCAGAAAGAAACATAATTGTGGTGAGATGTCAGAAATGTGATTAAAGAAAAAATGATCAAATGATATCATTGTTTTAGTATTGTATAAAAGCATGTGCATTGATTGTATTTGTCAGATGATCTGCAGACATCTCGGCTTTGTGGTATTCCCATAGAGTCTGATTTTTGGCATCTTAAACCCCTGGATTTAAGATGCCAAAAAGATTTTTATTTTGGTTAAGGGAATTTTCCACGACGGCATTCATTCCCTGCAGATTTTGCATAGTAATTCTGATGGGTTGAGCACATTCAGGGTGCATGTTGTTCATGTTTATGAATACAATCCCAATTCCAAAAAAGTTGGGGCACTGTGTAAAATGTAAAGAATTCAATGACTTGCAAATCTCAGGAACTCTGAACATGAACTCATGAACTCTCATGTTACTCACAATAGAACATAGAAAACATATCACATGTTCAAACTGAGTACATGTACCATCTTACGGGAAAAAATAAGGTAATTTTTAATTTGATGGAAGCAACATGTCTCAAAAAAGTTGGGATGGGGGCAACCAAAGGCTGGAAACGTAAGTGTTACTAAAAAGAAACAGCTGGAGGTTAACTGGCAGTTAACTGGTTGTGGAGTCTACACAAAAGAGACAATGGGTTAACTATTGATTGGCTAGGTGGAAGGGCATATTTGCATAGAACAGGAAGCCTATCAATGAGACAGGAACAACACCATATATGGTTTCTAGGAAGTCATGAAATATACATGCAGATGTTATTTGGGAAAGAATGTAAATGTTATTTGGGGAGACAGAGGAATACACAAATGGTGAGGGGCTTCATCTGTCTGTACCTGAGTCAACAGAGAAACAAAGAGAAAGAGAGCTTCTTGTGCACCAGAAAGAGCCCCCCCCCCCCCCTCTCTCTCTCTCTCTCTCTCTCTCTCACTCTCTCTTTCTCTCTCTTTTTTGGTTGGCAGCTTTTATTTAAAATTGACTACATTATTTTTTAAAATTGACTTCATTATTTTAAAAGTTGACTTGACTTATTTAAAGTTGGCTTTTTTATTTAAAGTTTGCTCTTTTTTAAAAAACTTTTTTTTTCTTTTTATCTATCTATTTATTTATTTGAGTGGACTGAGGCTATTAGACAGGATATCTGGATTTCAGTAAAGTTCTGTAAAGTCTGCTTTAAAATTTTGCATTGTACTACTGTTAGATCACAGAAGGGGGGGGGGGGGGGGGGGGGGGGGGGGGGGGGGCTGGATGCAAGCGCAGGGGAAAAGTCACTTTATTAGGAACAGATCAAAAAATTAGGAACAGGTCAAATAATAGGGAACAGGGGGAAAAATGCAAGGTTTAAGCAAGGTCAAAACACAGGCAAAGTTCTAGGGAGGAGCAAACAGTAATATCCAGGGTAAGGCAATAATCAAAATCCAAAACGTTAGCAAAAGTCCAAAAACCGGAAACAGTGATGACAAGGGCGAGGCAGTAATCCGTAATCCAAAAGGCGTAGCAAAGACCAGAATAGCTAGTCCAAAAACCAGAGTAGATAGTCCACGTAAACAAGGCTTGGTAGAAGACAAACACACATAACTCAGCTAGTCTAATACTTCACCCCGAGGAGAAGAAACAAAGGACTTAAATACGTGAATGAAAACGAGACTGAACATAAAACACCTGAAACTCATAATTACACATAAAAACAGAACCAATAAACATACAGGGGCAGAGACATGACATGAACCAAAACAAAGAAAAACGTGGCGAAGTAAACAAAACGATAGTCCGTGAATGCAGAAGTGCGCTGCTCGCCCTCCTGGGCAAACAGCGCGAGGGGAAACCCTAACAACTACTCCTTGAATGTGAAAGTTACTTGGAGCTGGCTTCATCTCTGAAATGAGAAAATATGACTTGGACTGTAATTTCTTTAGCTATAAGACAGTAAAAGCCATACTGTGACCCAGGCTTTATTACGCTCATATTGCAGTTACTTCATTCCATGTCATGTCATTTTACATAACCCCATATCCTGTCTAATATGTTTGTGTATTCTGTATATTCTGTTTAGTACACATGCCTCCTACTGATTATACCATGCACCTGATCCTTGTTTATAGACTTTTTACCAATGAGTTTGCTTTTTGATTTCTGTATAAAAATATTTATATCCAAAATCCTAAACTGTATTTGTTACTGCACTATTTGTATCTTATAACAATGTCCAAAAGACTACCCAGAGTGCTCATGAAATACCATAATGCATGCTTTCCAAGGTGCTGTTTGTGGGGAACTGGAAGGTTCAAAAGCAGGGTGTTGAAACCAAGGTTTACATAGCTCTTTTAACAAGAGACACCTGTCACAAAGCAACTTTACAGAAATCCAGATGTAAATTTAGATCAGTAATGAACAAGAAGAGAAGAAAGAAGAGTCAATGGCAAACTAAAATGCTGAAATGAATGAGGAAAAATGTTAAGGGGAATGAGTTGAGAGTGTGATTATAAGTTAATATAATAAAATACAACTGAATACTAAACAGTACTAAGTATGTGGAAAAGATGCTCAATATGGAAAAAATATGGAAAAAAAAGTTTGCTGGGAAATTGAGTGGTAACTGGGCTGATATTGGGTCACGGGTTAAACAGTTGCAGCAGGAATGGGAGTTCAGACACAATTGCCCTTTAGCAGTAATGCACACAGCTCTAGTAGGGAATCCTGTAATTTTCTTCTTTTTTTCCCAGGAAAATAGAGAATGTACACAACATAGGATGCCATCTTATCACTTGTTGCTGCTACTGCTTGTTGGTTCACTGTGGTTTATCTTGCAAATGCTTTCTTTCAAATTCCTGTTGTGCCAGAGCCTCAGACATGGTTTGCATTTACTTTTAAAGGGAACAGTAATGAACCCGGGTAACTGCAAGTTACCTGCTATTTTCTCAGATCTTTATCAACAGAAATTCATTTCTCTGGAAGGAGCAATTCAATCCATTTGTGTACGATCTGTTCCTGGATGATCTGTTCTCCTTCAAAAAGTGCATATGAAATATGAAATTTATTTTGAATGCTACACAAAATTAATGCCTAAAAATGGTCAAAAATGGTCATTTCCTCACATTACCACCATATTAAAATCAGAATCAAATTTTTTCTCAAAATTTCTCAAAAAAATCTATCTATCTATCTATCTATCTATCTATCTATCTATCTATCTATCTATATATATATATATATATATATATATATTTTTTTTTTGTTGTTGTTGTTGTTGTAAATATACATTTACATGTATCAGGAATGTTTCTTGGTGTTTGGTCACCACATGGTATATTCAACACGCATCTTGGACAACACAAGAATTATCATCCTAATATACAAATATTGCACCTTAAGCAGATGGTAGACTCAGTTGTGGAAGTAGAAATAGCAACAGGATGCAGTTCAGAGTGCATTAAACAGAGTGGTGTGATACAATTGTAATATATAACACCACCCTGCATCAGATTTGCTGAATAGGATCTGATAGTTGTTTCTTACTAATACTTAGATGCTGAGTCCAGATATGCTGTTAGTTTTGCTCTAGAACATCACAACTTTTCACAAAGCCTGATGTCCAGTGTAGAGCTTTTTTGCCTAAGATGGACCATAAACGTTAAAACTATTGCCAGATACACTGCCACCAACGCAGGAAACACTATGTTTATGTACAATAGGTGAGCAACATTTATCACTTTTCCTCTGATTAGCCCTTATATGAATGTTAGGCACACTTACATGCACACAAAACCCCTGATTTCAGGGATTTATAATGACCAGTGAAAGACGGAAATGCGAGCATAGCCCAGATGATTTCTGCTACATCTGTGGGTGTTTTGCAACATCCAAACAATGGCAGAAAATTACAGACTTTGTAAAAAAAGGCATATTCTGCATATTTTGGAATGAAGCTGGGTGACCAGGACAAACCATGGTAGATGGAATGTGAACACGATGACTGACTACTGCTGGAGCCTTCAGAGAGATTGTCAAGAAGTCAGCCATTCCAGAAAATCCCTCAAAAGGAAGTTCACTCCTTAAGCACTCTGCATATTATTATAATGTTCGTCTTTTGAAATAGCTTTATTTAGAGATTTTCACAAACATTTCACAGACTATTTGTCTGCTGTTCATGTTGTAAACAAGTGTTAAGTTTTGTGTGCCTATTGTTGTAATTAATAAATAATAATAGTGAAATTTGACAGCTTCTACCAATTTAAATAAAACCCTGAAAGCAATATAAATTTAGCAAAATTATTAAAAAATTCATTCTTATTTTGTGGGAAAACAATACGTGATAGGGAATTTTCAGTGGCATATTTGAACTCAGCATGACCAAAATAGGTAAAAACAAGTGTGATTTGCAAAACAGCATAAACTTTTTTTCTAGATGCAGGGCAGTGTAATAAATAATAGCAATGATATATCTATAGTCCTGACAATATTAATAAATAACAAAAAATATTTAATACATAGTAATAAATAGTAATATTTATAATAATAGTCAGTGAAAAGAAGCTGTTTCAGTGTGTTCAGTTCAGTTGTGCAGCTTTGGTTATGAGGTTAAAAACCAAAAACCAAACACAACACACCACCCAAAACACACCATACCTAGTGTAAAGCATGGTGGTGGAAACATTGTGTTGTGGGGGTGTTTCTCTTCAGTGGGGACTGGGCAGTTGGTCAGGATTAAAGGGAAAATGGACGCTGCAAAGTACACCCAAATTCTTGAGGAAAACCTGCGGCCCTCTGCTAGACAGCTGAAGATGGGCAGGTGGTTCATCTTCCAGCACGACATCGACCCTAAACACACCACCAAAAAAACTACACAGTGGCTAGGAAGGTGAATGGGAAAGGATAGGAAGGTGTAACGAATCAATCATTACTGGCATTATTCTTTTCCACCAGAATAATGTACTGGATCAACTTTAAACATGAAAAACGAAACAGAAGCGCACGCTTGGATTCGAAGCACCTTTTTAAAGGAGACGAGTTTTAAAGCGTGCCCGCCTTATCTACCAGAATGTGTAGTAACTGGGATGAATCTGCAACATTTAAAAATATTCTCCACCAGTTACAATTTATGTAACGAATTAAAAGATGTTTAACACGTTTAAATGTATTCGCCAATTTATATAAGGAATTAGCTCGAATGGCGTGAAATATATCTATATATCTAATCAACGCGTGTTGTGACCAGTTATAAATATACATCAGCCATGAAAGGGAATTCATGTATGTGCACATATACATATAGATAATTAACTACAACGGATTATAATTAATTATGACTATGTATGTGGTCTAGATCAGCCTTAGGTTTAGCTGTAGTCTAGTTTAGAATTATGAACTCTAAAGAGGGAGTTTATCCTTCTGGCCAGGAAGGATTAACCAACGAAGTTGTTATTAAAAATTAGAGCGGGTAAGCGAGGTTCTTATGCAGTGAAGAAGGGTGTCACGTGTCAAAATCAGAGAAAATCAAGCGTGGGATAATAGATTTTAATAACTAGATGTAACTATGGATACACACGACTAACTCTAAGCAAAACATACATATGTACATCTATATACAAGGAAAGAAAAGGTATAGAGAGAAAGTAATGAAATAAAAGGGAATGGCAGACAAAAACACAACTAATTAGCCTTTTTCAAAACCAGCAACGAACTTAAATCTCCTGTAAACAGGGGTACAATCTTAAACGCAGATATAGATCCATTAACTATACTTGCATGGCTTCGATATGAAAGTTCGCGCGAGGTTGTGTAGAGTTCGCCTGAAAAGGCGTGGGCCGTGAGGCAGTTGCATCTTTTTGTCCAGGAGAGAGAGATCCTGGCTTCCTCTTCCCGGGGCACGTGGCCCCGGGGGAGAGAAGCCCGAAAGAGTGTAGAAATGAAGTTGAAGAGTGTGAGTGAAGAGAGTGACGGAAGAGAGAGTTTCAAAGCGTGGTGTTGTTTTAAAGACAACACCAGCACACACGCCTCTTTGGGCTATGGGCCAATCAGGAAGTTGGATTTGTTGGCGGGATGAACTCTCTTTGTCTGGTCTCAGACCCGAATTTGCATGTCCAGGGAGGCGCCGGTTTAAACCGTATTACGTGTGAAATTAAGAAAAAGAATGAAATAATGTATCCCATTGCAATATGATATGCATAATCAATCAGGGTATCTCTAGACGATTAACCTCATACCAAATTTGATGGACTTATAAAGAATATTACAAGTAAAATATGGTTATAGACATTTAAAATAATATCCTAAGTTAAAACTATCTAAAATCATTATGGTTAGGTCACATAAACACACAATATATGCAACAAGATAACATCACACTATTTGGACATTGAATAATTACATATAATTACATGTTACATTCAAAAGAGATTTTTCATGGTGTGTGTGCGTGTGTAGGTAAGCTTTGTGTGTGTGCGCGTGTGTGCGCATGCGTGTGTGTGCGCGTGTGTGCGCATGCGTGTGTGTGTGCTTTGTGTGTGTGTTTGTGTGTGTGTGTGTCTGAGTGGGGTCGTGTCCCCTGTCCGCATTCCGATGGTATCTGGTGAAGAATTTAGAGAAGTATTCATGGCTCAAAGACACAGAGAAACTTCTTTGATAGATCCAGGCTGATTCAGAAATCAGTTTGATACGTTCAGACGTTACAAAGGTGAATGTCATTGAGTTGCCAAATCAGACCCCTGACCTAAATCCAATTGAAAATCTGTGGATGGACTTGAGGACAGCAGTCAATCGCCGCTCACCACAAAATGTGACTGAACTCAAACAATTCTGCAAAGAAGAATGGGCAAATACTCCCCAATCTAGGTGTGCAAAGCTAATATCCAAACAGTCTGATGGCTGTAAAGCAAAAGGTGGCTCTATGACGTATTAAATCATGGGACTTATCACTTTTCCAACTCTGTTATTCTAGTTTTTTTTTTTTTTTTTTTACGTTTCTGAACTGTTGCTTTTTAACATTGCTGGAATGTTGTAAGGAATGTGGAATGTGTAAATAAAGCTGGGACAAAAAATTTTTTAATGGGTTTTGATTTCAGGCTGAAAGACAAAAAAGTGACTATTTCAAAGAGATATGATGATTTCCTATAGGCACTGCACTGAAGAGAAGTGAATAGAAAAGGCGGTGTCCATGGTGACAGGAATTTACCATAATCTTGCCACCACACTTCATAACCCTGCTGTTGTAACTTCCCTGACTCAATGGAGGAACCTCACCAGATGGTAATGAAGGAGGTGACTGTGGTGTAAAACTAGATCTTCAGAAGATCTTGAATTTCTTCAGCTGCCTCAGAAAAAAACACCCTCTGTTATGCCCTTTTGCTGATGGAGACTGTTTTCTTCTTCCACGTCAGGTCCCTGGATATGCTGGTGCCAAGAGACTTGAGTGACTCTACAGTAGAGACTGCAGAACCATTGGTGTGGAGTGGTTTCGGATAAGAGAAGGGGTATTGTAGTGACATAGCGGAGTGTGGGTATGGGGAGGGGGTCTATACTGATGTAGAGGAGTGTGGGTATGTAGAGGATGGTGGGGAAAGGGAAGGGGGACAGTAGAGACTGCGTGGGTACTGATGATATGGTACTGATGTAGTGGAGTGTGGAGATGGGGAGGGACATTGTATTGATGTAGAAGCAAGTGGAGATGGGGAAGGGGGATTGTACTTATGTAGAAGAGTGTGGGGATGGGGATGGGGATTGTATTGATGAAGAGTGTGGAGATGGGGACAGGGGATTGTATTGATGTAGAAGAGTGTGTAGATGGGGACAGGGGATTGTACTTATGTAGAAGAGTGTGGGGATGGGCAGCTGGTATGGTACTGATTTAGAAGAGTGTTGCGATTTGGAGTGTAGCTAGTACTGATGTAGAAGTGTGGGGGGGATTGTACTGATGTAGAAGAGTGTGGGGATCTGGATTGGGGATTGTATTGATGTAGAAGAATGTGTGGATGGGGAGGGGGATTTTATTGATGAAGTGTGTGGGGATGGGGAGAGAGGACTGTACAGACATAGAGGAGTGTGGAAATGGGGAGGCGATTGAACTCATGTAGAGTGTTGAGATTGGCAGGGGTATTGTACTTATGTAACAGAGTGTGGGAATGGGGAGGGCGATTGTACTGATGTACAAGAGTGTGGGGATGGGGAGCAAGGACAGTACTGATTTAGAAGAGTGTGGGGATGTGGAGGAGGGATTGCATTGATGTAGAAGAGTGTGGGGATGGGGAGGGTGGATTGTGTTGATGTAGAAGAGTGTGGGGATGGGGAGGGGGGATTGTATTGATGTAGAAGAGTGTGGGGATGGGGAGGAAGGATTGCATTGAAGTAGAAGAGTGTGGTGATGGGGAGGGGGAATTGTGTTGATGTAGAAGAGTGTGGGGATGTGGAGGGGGGATTGTATTGATGTGGGAAAGTGTGGGAATGGGGAGGGGGATTGTGTTGATGTAGAAGAGTGTGGGGATGGGGAGGGTGGATTGTGTTGATGTAGAAGAGTGTGGGGATGGGGAGGGAGGATTGTATTGATGTAGAAGAGTGTGGGGTTGGGGATGAGGGATTGTATTTATATAAAAGTGTGTGGGGTTGGGGAGGGGGATTGTATAGATGTAGCTGAGTGCAGGGATGGAGAGGAGGGTTCTACTGATGTAGTGGATTGTGGGGATGGGGAGAGGAGACTGTACAGGCATAGAGGAGTGTGGGAATGGGGAGGGGGATTGTATTCCTGTAAAAGAGTGTGGGGGTGGGGAGCGGGGATGGTACTGCTGTAGAAGAGTGTGGGGATGGGGAGATGGGTTGTATAGATGTAGAAGAGTGTGGGGATAGGGAGCGGGGATTGTACTGTTGTAGTGGAGTGTGTGGATGGGGAGGGGGATTGCACTGATTGCACTGATTGCACTGCACCTCTAGATACAGATCAGCATCTCTACATACAGCACAGTGCCTCTACATAGAGATCAGTGCCTCTACGTACAGCACAGCACCTCTACATACAGATCAGCACCTCTACATACTGCACAGTGCCTCTACATACAGATCTGCACCTCTACACATAGTACAGTGCCTCTATGTACAGCACAGCACTTCTACATTCAGATCAGCACCTTTATGTGCAGCACCTCTATATACAGATCAGCACCTCTACATACAGCACAATGATTCTACATACAGATCAGCACCTCTATATACAGCAGGTGCTGATATATACAGTACTGTGCAAAAGTTTTAGGCACATGCAAAGAAATGCTATAGAGCAAAGATGCCTTCAAAATAATGAAATTAATTGTTTTTACATTAGCAGTAAACAGTAGTAAATGAAACAAAGTCAATATTTGGTGTGACAAAAAAATTAAAAATAAAAATAGTAGTCTCCAGTACAATTAGTGCAGTTTTATAAGGAAATGAGCTTTTGTTTAAAATGCTCAAGTTTTATTGAGCATCTTGTAGAACCAGCCACAGTTCTGGAGACTTCGACTGTCGCACTTGTTCCTTTTTTTTTTCTTTTGCAGCAAAACCCCAGCAGCCTTCATTGTGTTTTTTGTCTGAAAAGTGTCTCTTACATAATATACTAGTTTCTTTAATGACATTCTTCAAAAAACAAAACAAAAAAAACATTTTTCTGTAACATTTAATTTTTTACTAGAAAACTAATGTTTGGGAATCTAAAATGTCTTTTGCACTGACTTGATAATGTAGAAGTCATAAAATAAAAAAAATCTATAACAAAGTTCGTACTAAAAAAATTGGGTGCCTACCAAAATATGGTGCTACCAAGGAGACAGAGGTATGTTGTATGTATTAGCTATGAAATCACTAAATCATAAGCATATTGCAGTACAAACACAGCTGCTCAAACAAACACAATTGAAGTGGAATTTGCAAATTAATTGTGGACATGTAGAATAGCAAATTATCCATTCATGACCAGTTCAGCAATGAGTTACTAAGAAAATATATTTCATTTTAATGAGAAAACAAGGCCAGAGAGGCTTCCAAAGAACAATGAAGCCAATCAAGCCATGAGGCCTCTTTCATGAATATCCATTAACTTCCACAGATCTACAATACAAATAGACCTCTATATTAACACAACCTGGAAACGAATAATAAACTCACATGCATATTTGGGAATAAATTTATCAAAAATGTCACTAAGAAATTGTTAAATGGAGACACAGCAAACTGAATAACATAATTAATATTTCACCTTATTTCTCCTACTGCATTGATCAGGCCACTTCCTGCTTCTATGAGATACCATTATCTGAGTGTGTGTGTGTGTGTGTGTGTGTGTGTGTGTGTGTGTATTTCTGAGGTAAGAAAGCGGATAAACTGATCATTATTACGTTTAATTAAATTAGACAACAACTGGTTGTGGAGGCGGGGGAGTGAACGAGTGCCCACAGCCCGAGGGTCAGTGGGCGGCCCGCTTGTTGCCGCTTCTGTCTGGTGAGGCTCAGCTTGCCACCCAACAGCTACCAGTCGCCAACATGCTCGATTCCCCGGACCTGAAACGAGCGATTTTACAGTGGGTCGGCCGAACCCCAGAACAGCACCGTCAGTGCTTTTGGTTGCTGACCTTCCGCAAGCTTGGCTGCCTGTTTGTCTTTGCCCACAAGCTCTGGGACACCTGCCGGAGGTGGTTGCTTGCCAAGGGGCGTGGCACAGAGGATGTGATCGACCTGGTGGTGCTGGAGCAGTTTGTCGCCCAACTTTCGGAAGGGACGGCAGAGTGAGTCCAGTGCCATCATCCCAAGTCACTCGACAAGGCGGTCCGGCTGGCAGAGAACTACCTGGCGGCTTATCTGGGAGCAGGTGAACCCATCCCTTCTTCCTCTATCTCTCTCTTGCCCTCATGTCTCTCTCCATTCTTTCGCTGTCCCTGCACCCCAAAGATAGGGGCCTATTCCTCCAAGACCCGTGCGCATGGCAGGGCACTTAGGGCAGGGAAAAACACTGGACTGACTCTTTTATTGGCTGGGCATTCACGGCGATGTTCGCAGGTGGTGTGCAGTATGCCACAAATGTCAGCTGGTGAATCCACCGGCCACCCCAAAAGTGCCATTGCGCCCACTCCCATCAATCAAGGTTCCTTTTGAGAGATTTGGTATAGACCTCGTTGGGCCATTAGACTGATCTGCACGAGGGCATCGGTTTGTGTTAGTTTTGGTGGACTACGCAACGCGATACCCGGAAGTGGTGCCTCTCTGCAATATCTCTGCACCAAAAGTTGTAGAGGCACTCTTTCGCATTATTTCCCAAGTCGGGATCCCAAAGGAGATCTCGACTCGGGAACATCATTTATGTCACAAACACTATGTGAGCTATACGAATTGTTGGGGATTAAAATGATTTGCACCAATGTTTATCATCCACAGACGGATGGGCTGTTGGAATGCTGTGAACCAAACGCTTAAAAACATGATTCAGAAGTTTGTTCATGATGATGCACGAAATTGGGATAAGTGGTTGGAGCCCCTGTTATTTACAGTACGAGAGGTCCCGCAAGCCTCCACGGGGTTTTCCCCTTTTGAATTATTATAAGGACCCAAGCTGCGCGGAATGCTCGACGTAGAGTCGGGAGGTGGGGGTATGTGGAGGCGGGTGCATGGACGAGCGCCAGTTTGTGAATGGAGGGTGGAGCTGGAGAAGACGAGTGGTAAGGAACACACACCTGTGAGGAATTCTCTTGATGAATGTTCTCTGTTGCAGTGAGACGAGGCAAGGATAATAGGGAGAGAGACATGCGCCTCGAGATATATGTATATATATACACACACACACACACACACACACACACACACACACACACACACACATATATATATATATATATATATATATATATATATATATATATATATATATATATATATACACACACACACACATATATATATACACACACACACACATACACACACACACACACACACACACACACACATATACACATACACACATACATATACAGCCGTGGCCAAAAGTTTTGAGAATGACACAAATATTAATTTTTACAAATTCTGCTGCCTCAGTTTTTATGATGGAAATTTGCATATTCTCCAGAATGTTATGAAGAGTGAACAGATGAATTGCAATTAATTTCAAAGTCCCTCTTTGCCATGAAAATGAACTTAATCCCAAAAAAACATGTCCACTGCATTTCAGCCCTTCCACAAAAGGACCAGCTGACATCATGTCAGTGATTCTCTGGTTAACACAGGTGAGAGTGTTAATGAGGACAAGGCTGGAGATCACTCTGTCATACTGATTGAGTTAGAATAACAGACTGGAAGCTTTAAAAGGAGGGTGGTGTTTGAAATTATTGTTCTTCCTCTGTTA
>CM042569.1:16311932-16421932 GCA_023630585.1 Cranoglanis bouderius | reverse complement strand
TGAAACTAAAAGTTTCTACATAAAAAAAAACGTATAGAGCACTTAGAAACAAAGTCAATATTTGGTGTGACAAAAAAATAAAAATAAAAATAGTAGTCTCCGGTACAATTAGTGCAGTTTTATAAGGAAATGAGCTGGTAAGTTTTATTGAGCATCTTGCAGAACCAGACACAGTTCTTCTGGAGACTTCGACTTTCGCACTCGCTTCTTATTTCTGCAGCGAAACCCAGCAGCCTTCATTGTGTTTACTGTCTGAAAAGTGTCTCTTACGTAATATACTGCTTTCTTTAATGACATACAAACATTTTTCTGTAACATTTCATTTTGTGCAGAAAACTAATGTTTGGGAATCTAAAATGTTTTTTGTACTGACTTGATGATGTAGAAGTCATAAAATAAAAAAATCTATAACAAAGATCAAAATTATTCAACCCCCATTGCAAATCAGGTTTATTGTCAAAATTTACAAACTTTCAGCTGTTTGCAATGAACAAATCAAACAAAAACAATTGAAATAGTTCCTCAAGCATACCTCAAATTCCACCAAGGCTTGGTTGCAGAAGAAGTTCTGGAAGATTTTACAGGGCCATCACAGTCACCTGACTTGAACCCCATAGAAAATCTCTGGTGGGATTTGAAGAAGGTGGCTGCAGCACGCAAACCCAAGAATATTACTGAACTGGAGGCCATTGCTCATGAGGAATGGGCTAAGATTCCTCAGGAACGCTGCCAGAAGCTGGTGTCTGGCTCTGCATCTTGTTTGCAGCAGGTCATAACAGTAAAAGGGTCTCTACTAAGTACTAAAGATGCTTGCCATGAAGGGGTTGAATAATTTTGAGACTGGAGAAGTCATTATAAGTTGCATTTTCAGTTGAATTTGGGGAAACCACTTAAAGCATTCGTTGTGTTGAACTTTTTCAACTCCGTTTGTTTGATTTGTTCATTGCAAACAGCTGAAAGTCTGTAAATTTTGACAATAAACCTGATTTGCAATGAGGGTTGAATAATTTTGATTGCAACTGTACACACACACACACACAACACACACACACACACACACACACAATGGGTATAAAAAGTTTACACACCACTGTTATGGCAGGTTTTTGTGATGTAAAAAAATAAATAAATAAACCAAGATAAATCATGTCAAACATTCACTGAGATTCTGTTCTCCATGTTGACATGATTGCATCATATAGTTGCTGCAGATTTGTCAGCTGCATGTTCATGCTGTGATTCTCCCATTCTACCACATCCCAAAGGCACTCTATTGGATTCAGATCTGGTGACTGGGGAGGCCAGTGACATACACTAAATCAAGATCAATCAGACCATTTTTCCAATCTGTCGTTTCAGTGAGCTTGTGCTCCAGCCATGACCAGCTAACCATGATCTCAAGTTTTCCAAATTCCTACATTACTAGATACCATAACTAGAAAGGCTGTACTGAAACAGTACAATCTGCTTTTATTAAAGGCATGGATAAGTTGATCTGCATCTCACAGAAATGTTATCAATATTTAAATTTTAAAAATGCACGGACATTATGTTTGTTACTCAAGTCTAGGCTTTAGTTTACTTCTGGCAAATGGATGCACTGTTTTATGCTTTCATACAACAAACTCATTTTAACTGATTTGCTTTTGCAGCCTTCTGTCACAGGAGAGGCCTTTGTGCTGTTTAGCTGGAACAAGTGTTTAGTGCAGAAAACTGGTAATTATTGGAGACAGACAGAAATGGAATGTTATTAGTGGGATTTACAAAATACCTTAGTATTTCTTGCTAAAAACTAATAGGATATTCATTAATAGGATATTTAAGGTTTCAACCAAATAGGTAATAATTAAAAGTGTTCAATTTTATGTCAAAATTTTGAGGAAACATTAAAGTGTTTTAATGTATTCAAGTGTTTTAAAAATGATCTGAAATTAGAAGGCAGTTTATTCTTTATCAGACTTGCAATTTCATAACATGTCTGTGGCCGCAGGAGCGTGTTTGAGCATCAGCTGTGGATGGAGAGAAGGTGGGTTGAACTGCCAGGTAACACAATGACTCTCTGCTGTGTGTTAACTTGCCATGGTTACTTATGAGTGCTTTATTTGTCTTTTAGGATATAGTATGAACCGGAGAGCAAGAGCTGAGCTGAACTCTGTGTGTTTGTGTTTGTGCATGTGTGTGTCCAAGAGTGAGAAAATGATAAAAAGTGCTCGCTGAAAAAATGTAAAATAAAAGAGGCATGAAGCTTTGTAAAAAGTCACCTGTCTCGCGAGTCCTCCTTCCCACCCACACACGTCAGGGTTCAATATGACAATATGATAATTTCATATGACACAATCTGAATGTGCTATTGCAAGCCACTTCTGGAAGAATATTTTGCAGATAGATAGGTAGATATATAAACTTTATTGATCCCGCGAGGGAAATTGTTATGTTACAGCAGCATAAAGAATAACAATAAAATTAAAAGCATAATTGCAGCTCTACAAAAACACACTGAATATTAAATAAAGATATGTGCAACATCAAAAAGAGTAATAGTAATTAAATAAAAGAAAAAAGGAGCAATAAAAACAGTTGTGCAAAAATGGCAGTGAATAATATGTACAAACAGTATGTACAGATGGCTGTTCAGTAGTGTGTTCACCTATCACACAAAGATGGGCTGTTGTACAGTGTTATGGTGAAAGGTAAGAATGATTTCCTAAAACATTTTTTATGGCAGCTGAGCTGAATGAGTCTGTTGGCAAATGAGCTCTGCTGTCTTTGTAGTGTGTCATGCAGGGGGTGAGATGGATTGTCCATGATGGAGAGCAGTTTGTTCAGTGACCTCCTACTCCTCACTCACTCAAACGTTTCCATGTTTTGTCTAATGATAGTTTCAGCCTTGCAAATGAGTTTATTGATGCTGCTGGCATCTCTGACACTGATACTGCTCCCTCAGCAGACCACAGCATAGTAGATAGCGCTCGTGAGCACAGACTGGTAGATCTCCAGCATCTTGGTGTATACATTTCTAAGCTTCCTTATAAATTTTGCATACAAAAAAAGTTTTTGCATACAAAAAGTCCAGTGTTCCATTTTCAACAAACTGATGGAAAGCTGGGAGAGTGGAGTCCAGATTTACATAGTTAAAGTCTACAGTAATGGCCACCAAAGTTTTGGGGTTTTAAGACTCTAACTTATGCTGTTCGACCACTCCTGGGGAGGGTAACAATGGTCTTGAATTTCCTCCATTTGTACACAATCTGTCTGACTGTGGATTGGTGGAGTCCAAACTCTTTAGAGATGGTTTTGTAACCTTTTCCAGCCTGATGACCCTCAACAACTCTTTTTCTGAGGTCCTCAGAAATCTCCTTTGTTGGTACCATGATACACTTCCACAAATATATGTTGTGAAGATCAGACTCTGATAGATCCCTGTTCTTTAAATAACACAGGGTGCTCACTCACACCTGATTGAACGCTCAAATAAAGACAAAAGGGGCGACAGCAGTCCCGGAGTGAAAATAACACTGAACAAGCCAGGGGACACTGTGATGATCAGCGCTCTCCTTGAACTGTCTCTCTGCGTAATTCCCCCAAACCTTCTTCCTACCTACTACCTACAAATCCTGCCCTCTGAGCTACGATTGGTCAGTTCCTGCGATCTTCATCAGGATTAGCTAAGCTGTTGGCGGCCTGTTTGAAAGTCGTCTTTCTGGCCAATCAGCGCGCAGGAGGAGGCACTGAAGTTAAAAAAAAAAGAAAGAAAAAAAAAAAAAACCCTCTGCGTTCGAAGGACGCGGTATCGCCTTGTGTCCCGAGTGGAAGTGTTTCAGAGGTGAGCAAACAGCCTAGAGCTAGTGTAAATCAATTTAAAACGTATAATCAATTCTCTTACATAGTTCAGGTGGTATTTGCGTTTATTTCTCAAACATATGGCTAATTAGAGGTCTGCGTTAGTAGGTAATTAGTCTGGACTGTTACTTTCACTTTGGCCGACCAGTCTGTAAAGATAAGCTTGCTAACTACATGCTGTAATTATTTCTCTTATTTGTAGTTTGCCGGGTGTCTATTTTTTAAAACTCCCAGTGTAGTAGCAGCAAAATAAACAACAACAAAAACAATAATGTGATTGTTATACACTACTACTACTACTACTACTACTAGTGTTGAGTCCGAGTCCACCTTTGTCGAGTTCGAGTCGAGACCAAGTCCAATCGAGTCTGAGTCCAAAAGGGGCCGAGTCGGACTTAAGTCTGAGTCCTTAACGGCCGAGTCCGAGTCGAGTCCAGAAAGTAATTAAATTGAAAAAAGATTTGAAATTGTAAACTCAACACTGAGCTTTTAAATTCATATTTTAACCTTCACAAACCAATAGCAACATAAATGTAACAAAAAATATCACTATTACATCTTGCCATTGTCAATTAATATTTTTATTTCATGTCATCAGCAACTCAACTAGTTTCCTATCAAAAATGGTTTAAATGAAAAAAAGTGATATAGAGGTTAGGGATGGGCGATATGGACTTAAAACTATATCACCATATTTTCTGGTATTTATTGCGATAATGATATCAGTGACGATATAAACATAGTACCATGCATTACTGTTTTTGGCTACAAGTGATAGCTGCATGCAGTCTTGAGAGCCTCAGAAACACAAACATTGATCTAAAAGTAAAACTTACCCATCATCAGATAGGCTCCTAAAATATACCAATTACATAAAAGAATAATAAAAAAAACATTATAAACCCAAACACCAGGCTCCTCGTTTAGTGATAAACTCCTCCTCAGCTTCACGTCCACCATCCGCCATACTTGTTTTCGCTCTGCACGTGAGCTGTGAATGGGTCCCAGACTGTCACACACAGAAATACGTCATCAACTAGGCTTTATTGTTATTATCGCAGGAAGAATAATTCTTATTGTGGGGAGAATTTCTACTGGTAACAATAAAATATCACCCATCCCTAATAGAGGTATATGTAGAACTTTTATTATATTACAAGTGTATGAAAATACAAATGAACCTGTTTTATTGTATCACACTATATTGTGTCCTCCAGTTGGAGTTATATAGGCTGAGAGAGAGAGAGAGAGAGTACAGAGTAGAGTTACATTTAGCAGCGTCATAACAACAAACTTCATGCTTTATTACTGATTTTAATCTGTCTATGAATGACAACAAACTCATTTCTGAACACAGCTCTGTTCTTCTAACTTTTTTCATTTTAATTCCTAAAATGAAAATAAAAAAATTAATCCCTATCAGCAGGGTTTGATATTTACTACATTAAGAAGTACATTTCACATTTTACGTGAAATTCAAGACTGGAATATTTAGGGCTGGGCGACATGACTACAATCTTATTTCACCATAACGATACGTTTTCTCAGGCAGGTCTATCAGTGGTGTTCAAGTAAAAAATACTACGGAAATTGAATAAAGCAATTAAATGTAAAATAAAATAAACTTCACTGTATGACATATACAGTGATTCTTATTAAATTTACTGAAGTTATTCAGTCATATGAGTGAGTGAGTGATTTTCTGTGTGTTTTGTTATGTGAGTAACATTAATGCCACAGACAAGCAGCAGGTTTATAAGACTGCTGTCACTTTAAGACCTAATGCACAGATCTAATATACTGTACTTGAATAATCGGCCAGACCTGCATTTTGACATGATGTGTGTTACGACACCGGGGTTAAGAGGGAGACAGGATGCACTCGCAGGGGAAAGTGGTCAGTTTATTAGGCACAAACAAAAGGGCACATTCAGAAGTGATGGGACAACAATACAAAAAGTACAAAAAACAGGACGTCAATCTTCCAAAAAGGGTTATCCACAGATGAGAACACTTACAGGGCAAAAATCCAGGCAATCATGAAACAGTAATCACAAGGTTTACAGGGCAAACATCCAGGAAGTAACGAGACATGAATCCAAGAACCCGGGAACGCCGGGTAAACAAAAACCATAAGAAAAAGCGCAAGGACCAGGGAACGCCTGGTAAACAAAAAACAGAGAAAGCTCTTTGCTTCGTCGCTATCTTTAATTATATTTTAAACACTTTCAGTTATGTCTAAATAAATACTAGATCATCCCTTAACAAATTCCAATATAATACTCCGCGCCGAAGCGGACACAGACAGGGATTTAAATAGCAGAGTTCATTCAAACAGAACAAGATTAAACGAGCGACACCTGGACACAATTATCATCTGTTAACATGCAAACCAATGAGGAAACGGGGGCAGAGACATGACGCAACAAAAACAAAAGAGCACATGGCAACGTAAACAAAACCAGAGTCTTTGTGAATGGAATGTCCATCGGAGAGTTTATTTTTTATTAGCGCTGGAAAGCGCGCAGATATGCTGCTCCGTAGCAGAGCAGTGAGATATGCTGCTCCGTCGCGGAGCAGCGAGTGGAGGGAGCTAACAGAGCCCCCCCCCTAAGGCGCGGCTCCCGAAGCGCCGCAAGTTTTGCCTGTTCTGGCGGACCCGGGCCCCTGGGCAGGATTGGAACATCTGCCCCCCTGGACCCGAGGCTGGTGCAGTTCAATGTCCCGCAGCCAGAGCAGAATGTCACGTTGTCAACGAGAACTTGGACGAGAACTTGGACTGGTGCTTGAACTGATGCTTGGCCTGGATCTCAGAGCTGCGCGTGACCTGGTGTTTGGCCTGGATCTCGGAGCTGCGTGTGACCTGGTGTTTGGCCTGGATCTTGGAGCTGCGCGTGACCTGGTGTTTGGCCTGGATCTCGGAGCTGCGCGTGACCTGGAGCTTGGCCTGGGTCGCAGAGCTGCGCGTGACCTGATGCTTGGCCTGGACCTCCGAGCTGCGTGTGACCTGGCGCTTTGTCTGGAACCCGGACTGGAACCAGGACTGGATTCAGATTCAGCACCTGGATTAGGGACAGGCTCAGAGACAGACTGGGAAACAGACTGGGGAATGGGACAGAAAATAGGAGAGAGAACTGGACAGAGGATGGGACAGAGAACTGGATATGGAACTGGAAAGAGAACTGGACTGGAACCTGAACTGGAAATTAGAGTGGAAACAGGGCTGGAATCAGAGACAGGCTTGGAAACAAACTCGGAGAAAGGTTTGAAAACAGACTTCGAGAAAGACGTGGAAACAGACTTCGAGACTGACTTAGAGACTGGACAGAGAATTAGGTTAGACCCAGAACCATAAACAGATTCAAAAACTTGGTTGGAAACAGAGCTGGAAATTAAATTAGAGACAGTGGAGGAGACAGTGGAGTGAGCTGGGTTGGAAACGGAGCTGGAAACGGAACTGGGAGTTAGATCAGCCTCCGAACTGAGAATGAGAGCAAAGACAGCATTGGAGATTGGGCTGGAGACAGAGGAAGGGACAGGGTTGGAGACAGAGGAGGAGACAGGGCTGGAGACAGAGGAGGAGACAGGGCTGGAGACAGAGGAGGAGACAGGGCTGGAGACGGAGAAGGAGACAGGGCTGGAGACGGAGGAGGCGACAGGGCTGGAGACGGAGGAGGAGACAGGGCTGGAGACGGAGGAGGAGACAGGGCTGGAGACGGAGGAGAAGACAGGGCTGGAGACCTGGAGAACAGGATTGGGAGCAGGACTGGGAACTGGATTGGGAGCAGGACTAGGAACTGGATTGGGAACCTGACTGCGAACAGGATTGGGAGCAGGACTGGGAACTGGATTGGGAGCAGGACTGGGAACCGGATTGGGAGCAGGACTGGGAACCGGACTGAGAACCGGATTGGGAGCAGGACTGGGAACAGGATTGGGAGCCGGACTGGGAACAGGATTGGGAACCTGACTGAGAACAGGATTGGGAGCAGGACTGGGAATTGGATTGGGAGCAGGACTGGGAACTGGATTGGGAACCTGACTGAGAACAGGATTGGGAGCAGGACTGGGAACTGGATTGGGAGCAGGACTGGGAACTGGATCAGAAACTGGCCTTCGAATAGGGCAGAAATCTGGACATGGACTTGGACATGGACTAGGACTAGGGCAGGAACCTGGACATGGACTTGGACAGGAACCTGAACATGGACTCAATTTTGCTCTAAAACATGGGCTAGGACTTGGAATGGAGGTCATCCCGTGGACCTCAGATATGGACTGGGCTTGAGAAGAAGCCATCCCGTGGGCCTCTGACTTGAACTTGACTTTGGAGGAGGTCAACCCGTGGACCTCTGACATGAATTGGACAGGAGTGGAGGTTTCTTCTAGAACCTCTGGCAGGAATGTGGCTTGGGCAGAGGTTTTCTCGTGGACCTCCGATATGAGCAGGCCAGGAGAGGAGGTTTCCTCTTGATTCTCTGGCTGCTGCTTGGGGTTGGAGGTCGCCTTGTTAACCTCCCTGAGCAGTTCTGCTGTGGAGACCTTCTGCTGGGCCTCCGGCTGGAGCTCGGAGCTGGAGGTCGCCACATTAACCTCCCTGAGCAGCTCCGCTGTGGAGACCTTCTGCTGGGCCTCCGGCTGGAGCTCGGGGCTGGAGGTCGCCATGTTTACCTCCAGGTGCAGCTCCCTTGAGGAGACCTCCTGCTGGGCCTCCGGCTGGAGCTCGGGGCTGGAGGTCGCCATGTTTACCTCCAGGTGCAGCTCCCTTGAGGAGACCTCCTGCTGGGTCTCCTGCTGGAGCTCTGAGGGTGCCCGCCTGTGGAGGCGCTTATGCACCCGCCAGCTGCCCTTGAAACAGCTTTGGGAGCAGAAGTAGCTGCTCCTTACTCCCTGGTTCCTGCAGGTGGGGCACTGCAGGATGGCTGGTTGGGTGCCTCCCTCGGTGGTACACTCCTGGTTTTGGGGATGAGAGGTGCAGGCCGCCACGTTAGCCTGCTTACTCCCATAATGTTCCAGGAAAGAGTGGCTAGGTCGGTCGCCCAGATGGTCCTTCCCCAAAAAGGTCCTGAGGTCGGGTTGGAAGTCTGGGCTTCCGAACACCTGGACCAGTAGATCCACAAAGCCCGAAACTGTCTTGAGCTTCGTGGATCCACTGGCAAGGTGAAGCTCCGCCCATTGGCGAGCAGAGCCGACCAAACGAGAGAGGAGGAACCCCACTCACTGTTCCTCATCGGGCTTGGGGTCCTCCAAACTCAGGAAATATATTTGGGCCTGTAAAAAAAAACATTACGGCCAAGTGGCAAAGCCGTCGTAGGCGTCGGGGGGATAAACAAAGGTCCGTTGGGGAAAAAAAATTGAATTGTAAATAGGCATTTTAAATGTGGCGTGGCGTGGCATGGCGTGGCGTGCCCTCACTTTCCCCGCTGCATCCATTTTTAGGCGGAGTATTCTGTTACGACACCGGGGTTAAGAGGGAGACAGGATGCACTCGCAGGGGAAAGTGGTCAGTTTATTAGGCACAAACAAAAGGGCACATTCAGAAGTGATGGGACAACAATACAAAAAATACAAAAAAACGGCACGTCAATCTTCCAAAAAGGGTTATCCACAGATGAGAACACTTACAGGGCAAAAATCCAGGCAATCATGAAACAGTAATCACAAGGTTTACAGGGCAAACATCCAGGAAGTAACGAGAATCCAAGAACCCGGGAACGCCGGGCAAACAAAAACCATAAGAAAAAGCGCAAGGACCAGGGAACGCCTGGTAAACAACAACCATAAGATAAACCGCAAGGGCCAGGGAACGCCTGGAGAAAAAGCACAAGGACCAGGGAACGCCTGGTAAACAAAAAACATAAGATAAACCGCAAGGACCAGGGAACGCTTGGTAAACAAAAAACAGAGAAAGCTCTTTGCTTCGTCGCTATCTTTAATTATATTTTAAACACTTTCAGTTATGTCTAAATAAATACTAGATCATCCCTTAACAAATTCCAATATAATACTCCGCGCCGAAGCGGACACAGACAGGGATTTAAATAGCGGAGTTCATTCAAACAGAACAAGATTAAACGAGCGACACCTGGACACAATTATCATCTGTTAACATGCAAACCAATGAGGAAACGGGGGTAGAGACATGACGCAACAAAAACAAAAGAGCACATGGCAACGTAAACAAAACCAGAGTCTTTGTGAATGGAATGTCCATCGGAGAGTTTTTTTTATTAGCGCTGGAAAGCGCGCAGATATGCTGCTCCGTCGCGGAGCAGCGAGTGGAGGGAGCTAACAATGTGTGCATGTTTATTTGACCGGAATAAGCCGCTAAAAAGAACTCAGTTCAGTACTCGCGCTATGAGGGGAGAAAGCCTCTGGTCAGGCAAGGAGACATTCATTCATTTCTTATTATCTTAATCTTATGTTGTTATTTATCTTTTATCTTTCTTTTCATGTTACACATGACCAGGGGTGTTAGCTGAACTGTTAATCATCCGGGGCTGAGCCCAGATTCTTCTCCATAAAAATAAAAAAATTTTTTGACTCTCTAACACGGGACTATAGACTAGTTTGGTGTCGCTAGCCCAGGGGAGGCATGGCTAATCTATCACTGTGGTTTAGTTTATCTGCTACAGAGCCATGTGTTATCTGTCCTTATGCTCTTCTCATATCATATTCATCTAACTGATACATATTCACCAACTCTTATAGACATTTCCACACCTTGTTTTCCTGCTCAGCATGAAAGGGTGTTACTGTTTCAGTTTCAACCATTTTACTGGTTAAAAAAATAAAATAAAATCGGCGTATCCATTTCCCCTCACACTGACTGTGAGCTACAGCCTTTAGCAGTATTGAGACTGTCAACCAATAAGACACGAGTATTTCCACATGTTTTCCTGTAAACTCCTCCAAATTCCTCCAAACTTTCCGAGTTCGTTCATAATTGGACTCGAGTCTGGGATCAAGTACCCCAACTCTAACTACTACTAAGAATAATATCCAGTGTGAACTTTGACCTATGACCTGGTGTCATGTGCAGTATGTATACACATGCAAACAGTCTATTTATTAATATTAATGTTACATCAGAGATGGAAAGTACTTAATAATTGGACTGTTATGATATGTTAAACTATTGGGGTTGAGCATTACATCATAAGGTCTCATTAATGGCCTAATAAGAATAATGGGGTAAGGTATCCCACACACACACACACACACACACACACACACACACACACACACACACACACATGCAGATTACAAGATTGATAGGCAGCCGTCTGTCATTTTGTTTAATTTGTACTTTGAGTGGAAAATTTGTACTTAAGGTATTTCAGTGGAGGCTGTATTTCAAGTGTGCCTTCTCAATCACTGCTGATGAGGTGTTACAGGTGTGTCAGCTGAAACATATCAGCTCAGTACATATGAAATCTACTGAGGTGTTTCTCTCTGTGTAGTCACCTGTTTTTCACTGATTGACTCCATGAATCTACTGCGGTGTGATCAGAAGAATCAGCCTCCAGACTCATAACTTTAACTGACTCCCCCTCTGAGATACTGAGAGGTACACCACTGAAGTCATGTTCCATAGATCCCAGAGTAGTGCTTCTGGCATTCACATTGATCCACAATGTCAGATTCAGCATTAACATCAAGTCAAACCAGAACAGTATCATCCATAGCTCCTGCAGAGCTCAAAGTCCCTCTTAAAAACTCATTATTACATGAGGTCCTGAAGACAGACTGAAAGCTTTCAGAATTATTAGTGATTACACTGTGTGATTTCAGCAGACTTTTAAGATCATTACTTTTCATAATGTATGTGATGACCCCAATACAATTTTGGCTGAATTCTATAACAGACTGTGTGATAACATATGCTCTCCAAGTCGGATTACATGATGAAGATCCTCTGATCATAGACCTGCAATGAAAGAAAAGCATTTATGACTGGTCATTGTGTCATTGCGGCTGTCCTGTGGGTTATGCATAATCCTATGCTGTCTTCACATTGGTGGCTTTTAGACGTCATTCTCATACTCTGAGATTTTAATAAATTATTTCTCACACTGCTAGATCTTTGTCGTCAGCTGTCGTTGATCGCGATGGCACTAAACCAGCTGCCAGTGAGCACACCACATTGTGTGTTCACAGCTGATCTCAGCTCATGATCAGAGAATTCTTTTATGATGTGTGAGTATTGTCTGAGACGACCCGTTCAAGCTGGAAATCTTACAGTGTAAACCTGGATTTAGATCCACAGATCTAGACTTTTCTAAACTTTTCGTTATGATCCCACTGGTGGACAAGTCAGTAACCTCGGCACCTTGGGCAAGTACATTATGTGTCCAGATTATAATTTTTTTTAATTCAGCTGCTGATAAAGTGGTTGTAAGTGTCTTTTCGTCTTTTCGATTAACTTACATAAAAACTTACCCTCTGGTATGAATGTTTAAACAGAAGAGGATAAGTACTGTGAGGACAGAATTTGCTGGGCGGGCTAGCTAATGAAATAACGATTTGTACACTCCTGGGACCTGACTGTATTTTAACTGTTAATGTATTATATCCTTTACCTGATTTGTGTAGGTCAACAACAACCATTTGCCTGTGTTGTCTTGAGTTGTTTGGTTCTTCATGGTTTCCTCATGGTTTTTCCCATGGTGATGGAGGCAACCATATTTTACCTGTGTGAATCGTGATGGACTAAAGCCAAAGATTTATCCTGATGCAGGCTTCACAAGACGATATTAACACAAAACATTTCAAATTTTTAATATATTAATTTTGTACTGACAACGAATCAAACCACTGCTGTATCCAGTCCCTCCATGATTTTGCGATTTTGAGATCGCAGAAATGAATGCAAAATCAAGCAAACTCTTACAAGTTTTCAAAATTACCGCAGATTTGGGCCAAGAAGCATCATATGATGTCATCACAATGCGCATTCAGCAATCAAAGCCCTCTTTGATTCACATGCAGTGAACATGAGTACAGCTAAAAGGTCTCATTTACCAACAAACATCACTGCGAAAGACAAAACAAGCACAAAAAACTTCACCAGTTGCATCACAAATTTTGAAAAAAGCCAAAAGAATCAATACAGCAGGGGTGTCAAACTCAAATTCTGCTCGGGCCACATCAGCATTTTTATGAGAACCTTGACTTTGTAATTGAAGTCTATAAGTTTCTTTATATATTTAACATATTCTATATAACAGCTAACACTAATACTCTATAGGCTTTGAGATTAGAATGCAGGATGTTTCTATAGGAAAAGGGGGCTAACAGAAACTATTAAAGTCTTTGCACTATTAGGTATTGGGTGCGTTATGAATGCATTCCTTTGTTTAATCACATTTTACTGGATACCAGCTGCTGTGATGAGAAACAGGATCAGCCCATTCGGATGATTGAATTTTCTTGTTTTTGTTTGAAAGCTACTCAGCAGATAGCTACACTATAAGCACAGAGATGTGGAGGTGAGAGCCGGTGAAGTAGCTGCTGCAAAATGAATAGTTTCTACAGCAGTTTCTACCATAACTACCTTTCTGATGAGGGAAAATGCTGCTGAATTTTGGTTTTAGTTCAGCACTGTAATGTGAGCTCATGCAGGCCGCACAGTGGCAGTCACTACAGCTGTGAATCATGGACAGTGTGACAAATTTGAACAGTAGTGTACTACGGGATGTTCTGGTATTATTTTTTTCCAAGTTCTTGTGGGCCAAATGAAGTGAGGCTGCGGGCTTTGTGCTTGACACATGTGCCACGACACTTCCTTCTGATTAGCTTAACGTTTTGGACTAAACTACTCTTATGCTACTACCTCTGTTTCTGCCACCTAGTGTATAAAAAGAGGTATAGCTCATAATAAATATTAAACTGAAATATCACGATACACCTCAGAGAAGCAAATGTGTCTAGCCAGTATTTTGTATCACAATATTTGAGACAACAAAATTTTGTCTAATGCATAGTGTATAATAATGTATTAATTAATTAACATGGCATGAGTGCTGTTGTAGAGAATATCAGCATGGTTTTCATTTGGCTTTAAGGCACGTTCACACATACAGTAGCTTTTAAATATCTACACACACCCCCTTAAAATGGCAGGTTTTTGTAATGTTAAAAAAGGAAACTAAGATCAATCATGTCAGAACTTTTTCCACCCTCAATGTGAAATTACAATATATGAAAAATAAGTGAAAAACAATCAGAAACATTTTAGGAGGGGAAAAAAAACAAAGTTACAATTACCTGGTTGCATAAGTGTGCATACCCGTAAACTAATACTGTTGAAGCACCTTTTGATCTTATTACAGCACTCAGTCTTTTTGGGTAAGACTCATCTTGGCTTGGTAATATTTTCCTGCTCTTTCTTGCAAAAACATTCTAGATCCATCAGATTTTAAAGGCATCTCCTGTGCACAGCCCACTTCAGGTCACCCCACAGATTTTTAGTTGGATTCAGAATATTGATCTTCTTTTGGTTATGCCATTCCTTTGTTGATTTGGATGTATGATTTGGGTCGTTGTCATGCTGAAAAATGAAATTCCTATTCATCTTCAGCTTACTAGCAGATACCTGAAGGTTTTGCACAAAAATCGACTGGTATTTGTAGCTATTGCTGATTTGCTCCACCTTGATAAAAGACCCAGTACTGGCTGAAGAAAAGTAGCCCTAAAGCATGATGCTGCCACCACCATGCTTCACCGTGGGTATGGTGATCTTTCGGCAATGTGCTTTAAAAAAAAATATATATATATATATATATATATATATATATATATATATATATATATATATATATATATATATATATATATATGTATGTATTTTTTTTTTCTCCCACCTTTTGTAATTAGGCTCATTAGACCATAACACATTTTGCCACATGGTTTGTGGGTGATTTAGTTGAGAAAGGGCTTCCGTCTAGCCACCCTACCCCAGACGTGAAGAATATGAGAGATTGTCACATGCAGAGAGTAATCAGTACTTGTAAGATATTCCTGCAGCTCCTTTAATGCTGCTGTAAGTCTCTTGGCAGCCTCCCTGGTAAGTTTTTGTCTTGTTCTTTTGTACATTTTGGAGGGACGTCCAGTTCTTGGTGCTCCATTTTCTTTATTTGTTGTTGATGGCCTTTACTGTGTTCCGTGGTCAAATCTAATGCTTTGGAAATTCTTTTATACCTCTTTCCTGATTACTTTCAACAAGTGAGATACCATGCATGCTTTGTAAGCTCTTTGCGGACCACAGCTTCAGCAATCAGATGAAACTAAGAAGATGTCAAGAAAATTCTACAGAAACAGCTGATCTTTATTTGAGATTAATCTTAATTTTAATTTTATTGATGACAGAGGTATGATAATTACTTTTGAACAAGATTGAATGTGATTCATTCTGAACACAGCCACATCCCCAATTATAAAAGGGTGTGCACACTTATGCAACCAGGTTATTGTATTTTTTTTATTTTTCCCTAAAATGTTGTATAAGCAAGAATGTTGTAAAATGCTGTATAAACAAGAAATTATGACTGAGTAACTGACATTTCAGACACAGTATGGACAAATATTTTGTTTATTTCTGCTCCAGAAATAAAGAAACAACAGCTGGATGGAGCATTGCGTGTTGCCATGGTAACACACGGTCTCACTGAGTAGTAACGATTTCAGTGTAACAAACTATTGCAAACCATGTAGTGGACACAGACAAGTGGAGTGATACAGTGACATGTCCCAGTGCTGTGAATATAAATATTAGCATTGTTGAAAGGCTGCTTGTCCAATCAAATTAGTGGATCAGAATGAACTGTTCTTTATATGACTATTTCTGCCAATTCTCTTGAAAGGCTGCTAACATTTCTGACAGTGATCATAAGCTTTCATACATATTGGCTTGTGCAAACAGTTTGAATAGATTTGCAGTGTTTAGAGAGAGTCAGTCTGAAATGCTTGGTGCTGTTGAGTGAGCAGGATACAACTAAACCCTTCAGTTTTCTAATTTCCCTAATAAACCCGTGTTCAAATGCATCACCGGATGCCCTTGTTACTGGTAGTACGGGGGGCATATTTCTCTCCTGGTAGAAGTCTGTTGTTTTTGTGCAGAATTTTGCAATTGCAAGAGAAATCTGCATAATATTTTCTCATACATGATGGAAGCAAGCTTCCAGAGGTGTCCTGTAGATGAGTGCTTTTGTAAAAGGCAGAAACTATTCACATGAGTGATAATACAGTTTCATGTTTTTGTTCCATTTTTGTGGATTTAAGGAGTTGCTCTTTAAAAGCTAATTCATTTCTTTAGTTCTTTAACTGCTGTGTATCTCATATTAGAGATCTAAAATGAAGCAAAGCAATCTATAAGCAAGTGTGTGGTAGTGTGTATATGGATATAATTAATCTAATATCGAATGTGGATAGAATTTGGGCACCTGGTTACACTGACAATCTGAAACAGCCTGGGTTTTTTAAATATATATTTGGAAAATAAGTCATTACATTCAAGTCAACTTATTGTAAAGGTTATTTTCATGTTATTTAAATGTATACTATATCATACATTTAAATAACACGAAAAACAGTAAATGTGTAACACTTTCTGCTATGAACCTGGTAACCTCATGGCTTTTTTACTTCACTAAATTGAAACTAAAAAATCTTACTCAGGCAAATAATGTGCAAAGTACACATTAATGCCAGTGAAACTGTGAAACTGGAATGAGCTACAAGCAGGTGTTTTGCAATCAAAGACTGTCTAAGTGCACATTTTATCTCGTTTTCTATTGAAGTTGTGGCTTTTTAACATAATAGATGTGTCTAAACAACTTCATGAGAAAAAAAAAGAAGTCCTTTAATCAAATATCACAGGCATGAGGCAAGCTAAGGCCTGACATGCTGATAAATGTAATTACAGGCTTTGCACTCCACCACACACAAATAAATGCATGTTGCTTCATTTCCCTACTGTAGCACCTCTTCCTGTCAGAGCTTTGCACTGTTAGAACAGTAAATTCACCTCTGTCTGTGTGAGGCGAGTTTCAGCATGAGCATCATGCACCAGTACAAAAACACAGTGGTACATTTCATAAATGTATAGTCATGTAGGATTTTTTTATTGTTTGGTTGCAAATTCATTTTGACATGAGGTGTAAGTCAGTGTGGGAAACTGCGTTGTACTTTAATGAACCACCTTGGACTAAACAGGATCAAGTCAACTTTTAAAATTGTTATACAGTGGGGAAAAAAGTATTTGATCCCCTGCTGATTTTGTACGTTTGCCCACTGATAAAGAAATGATCAGTCTATAATTTTAATGGTAGGTGTATTTTAACAGTGAGAGACAGAATAACAACAAAAAAATCCAGAAAAACGCATTTCAAAAAAGTTATAAATTGATTTGCATTTTAATGAGTGAAATAAGTATTTGACCCCTTCGACTTAGTACTTGGTGGCAAAACCCTTGTTGACAATCACAGAGGTCAGACGTTTCTTGTAGTTGGCCACCAGGTTTGCACACATCTCAGGAGGGATTTTATCCCACTCCTCTTTGCAGATCCTCTTCAAGTCATTAAGGTCTCGAGGCTGATGTTTGGCAACTCGAACCTTCAGCTCCCTCCACAGATTTTCTATGGGATTAAGGTCTGGAGACTGGCTAGGCCACTCCAGGATCTTAATGTGCTTCTTCTTGAGCCACTCCTTTGTTGCCTTGGATGTGTGTTTTGGGTCATTGTCATGCTGGAATACCCATCCACGCCCCTTTTTCAATGCCCTGTCTGAGGGAAGGAGGTTCTCACCCAAGATTTGACGGTACATGGCCCCGTCCATCGTCCCTTTGATGCGGTACAGTTGTCCTGTCCCCTTAGCAGAAAAACACCCCCAAAGCATAATGTTCCCACCTCCATGTTTGACGGTGGGGATGGTGTTCTTGGGGTCATAGGGAGCATTCCTCCTCCTCCAAACACGGCTAGTTGAGTTGATGCCAAAGAGCTTGATTTTGGTCTCATCTGACCACAACACTTTCACCCAGTTCTCTTCTGAATCATTCAGGCAAACTTCAGATGGGCCTGTACATGTGCTTTCTTGAGCAGGGGGACCTTGCGGGCGCTGCAGGATTTCAGTCCTTCACGGTGTAGTGTGTTAACAATTGTTTTCTTGGTGATTATGGTCCCAGCTGCCTTGAGATCATTAACAAGATCCTCCCGTGTAGTTTTGGGCTGATTCCTCACCGTTCTCATGATCATTGAAACTCCACGAGGTGAGATCTTGCATGGAACCCCAGACCGAGGGAGACTGACAGTTTCTTCCATTTGCAAATAATCGCACCAACTGTTGACACCTTCTCACCAAGGTGCTTGGCGATGGTCTTGTAGCCCATTCCAGCCTTATGTAGGTCTACAATCTTGTCCCTGACATCCTTGGACAGCTCTTTGGTCTTGGCCATGGTGGAGAGTTTGGAATCTGATTGATTGATTGCTTCTGTGGACAGGTGTCTTTTTACAGGTAACAAACTGAGATTAGGAACACTCCCTTTAAGAGAGTGCTCCTAATCTCAGCTCATTACCTGTGTAAAAGACACCTGGGAGCCAGAAATCTGCTGATTGATAGGGGATCAAATACTTATTTCCATCATTAAAATGTAAATCAATTTATAACTTTTTTTGAAATGCGTTTTTCTGGATTTTTTGTTGTTATTCTGTCTCACTGTTAAAATACACCTACCATTAAAATTATAGACTGATCATTTCTTTGTCAGTGGGCAAACGTACAAAATCAACAGGGGATCAAATATTTTTTTCCCCCACTGTAGGTCTGATTTTGTCTGATTTTCAAATTAAAAAAAAAAAAAGATATTTGTCTGTTATTCCAGAGTGATAACTGCATTCAGAAAAGTCCTGTTTGCAGTGTGTGCTAATGCGGTGAACACACTGAGGTCAGGAGGTGTGTAAGTCAGACGGTGGAGGCTGGGGACGGACATGGCTGGGTTTCTGGATAACTTCCGCTGGCCGGAGTGCGAGTGCATCGACTGGTCAGAGAAGAGGAACACTGTGGCCTCCATCGTGGCTGGTATTCTGGTAAGTGTGTGTGTGTGTGTGTGTGTGTGTGTGTGTGTGTGTGTGTGTGAGCAAATTTCTGAAAGCACCGGGAAACAGAACAATTTCATTAACCTCTCTCTCTCTCACTCTCTCTCTCTCTCAGTTTTTCACAGGATGGTGGGTTATAATCGATGCTGCTGTGAGTTACCCCAGTTCGGAGGTTCTAAATCACACTTTTCACACATGTGGAGTTTTCTCTACAGTGGCGTTTTTCATGTAGGTGTTGTTCTCTCATAACATTAATAATAAGTCACTATATTTTGTAGAAATAACATAATTTCATGTTATGTGAACATGAATTAATTACTAAATCAGTACTGGTATTAAAACAGGTGAAAATCTACAAACCCAAGTTGGGACGCTGTGTAAGATGTAAATCTCATAAACCCATATGTTATTCACAATAGAACATAGAAAACATATCAAATGTTTAAACTGAGGAAATGTACCATTTTAAGACAAAAGGCAACAAAATGCTGGAAAAGTAAGTGTTACTGAAAAGAAACAGCTGGAGGTTAATTGGCAACAGGTCAGTAACATGATTGGGTATAAAAAGAGTATCTTAGAGAGGCGGAGTCTCTCAGAAGTAAAGATGGGATGGAATCTGGATGGAAGCAGATGTTGCTCTAAAACCTGTATATACCTTTCAGCATTGATGGTGCCTTTCCAGATGTGTAAGCTGCCCATTCCATAGGCACTAATCCATATGCACTATTTCTTTTTAGTAACACTTACTTTTCCTGCCTTTTGTTGCCCCGTCCCAACTTTTTTGAGACGTGTTGTGGCCATCAAATTCAAAATTACCTTCTTTTTTTTACGTTCTATTGTGAATAACATGTGTATGAGATTTGCAAATCATTGTATTCGGTTTTTATTTACATTTTACACAGCCTCCCAACTTTTTTGGAATTGGGGTTGCAGTATCTATAGAGACGACAAAGGTTTCTACAGAATACTTCTACTCTCTCAGAACCATGATGTCAAATGAAGCAGCACATATCAACTGTCCACATGTCCAGGCCTAGAGCTTTATTTTCTGGTCTGCATTCTAATATAGTTTTCAATCCTTCATCTCTCACTCTCTTAACTATAAACCTCACATAGTCACTTGTGTCACTGTCACAGTTTGATTCCTCTTTTCCTCTGTTTGTGCACTTGCTTGCGATTGTGGAAGCAGGAGGTGAAACATGTTTGAACCATGAAACTCGTACCACTTCCTTCTGTTTCATTATCCTTGGCTGGAACTGTCCGTGTCTGTTTCACCGCCAACACTGCAGTTCTTTATTAATTTGTTCTGTTTGGCAGGCTTCCCAATGGCCATTCAACACCAACCAACCTGCCAACACCAGCCAAGGACATCAATCTTGAATATTAAATATTCAAGATCTTGAATATTAGCTTAGTTTGTTTTAAATATTTCAAAATTCTAAAACGTCTGTTTATTTTCAATTTTAAATAAAAAAAAATTGCTTTTCAATGTGGTCTCAGACTTTAGGACCCCACTGTACATAGTGTTCATTACAAAGACACTATTACACAGAAGTACAATTATATCTCATGTTATAAATTATGTTCTAAAGTATTCTTCTAAATAGTGTAAGAAATACACATTATATCTAAGCATTGCTGTTTGGCAATTATATGACTTAAACCTTGATTATGATGCTGCGATCTATATCATGAGTCATGCATGTCAGTGTAGGCGGTGCATGGAGCATTTATTTCTGTGATTTCTTGCACAGCATTAATAAACCTTACTATGGATCAGGAGTTACCACCTCTGTGTGTGTGTGTGTGTGTGTGTGTGTGTGTGTGTGTGTGTTGCAGGATTAATGCTGTGTCAAATGCTCATGTCCGTGGGGACACATATGGAGAGGGCTGCCTTGGGCGGACAGGTATGGAGATCATAATGCTAACGAGTGGTGCCGCAGAAATAACAGTTTGCACTAATAGGATTTTTATAATAGATTGACTAAAATACTTTCATAAGTTGTGCATTAAAATATTTTGATTGGTCAGAAGGTGTTGATTCATTTTCTATAACAGCAGCCTTGACAGGTTTCAGGTGCAAAGTTTATAATTATGTTCCTGTTATAATATGACATTGTTTCTATAGTAACAACTTACACAGGGACCGTGAACACACCACATAACCAGAATTTAAAAACGTGTAATTGCTGCTATGTTAAGGATTTCTGTAAGGAGACGTTTATTTTGCATTTTTGGAAGGAGTCTCCAGTGTCAGAGCTGTGTAACAGACAAAGCTACAACTTTACGTTCCACTGGAAAACGTTCAAGACAGAGAGCTGTGCAGTTTCCCTGTATCCTCCATCTTATTTACTCCTGGTGAGGGAACGACAGGTTACAGCTGCTATAACATAAGTGATAACAGGAACTAACTTGTTTCGTGGACATTCCACAACATTAAACATGACTATAAAAGGATTAAAAGTACACCATATAAATAAAATGTAAAATAAAAATGTTAACATAACTGCTGTATAACTGTATAACTGTATAACTGCTGTGGTATAAGAGAAATGAAAAAAAAAAAAAAACAGTTAGTGATTATTTTCCTATAACAGCACACCTCAACAAGATTTATTCCTTGTTTGTAAGTATACAAACAGTGCATTAAAGGTTTTACACACACACACACGCGCGTAATGCAGGGAAATGAAATGAAAAAAATTAATGGAATGAAATGACTGAACGACAGGAAGATAGAATAGTGATTAAATATGATCACCTCTTTAGTGTGTATTTTGTATATAACCTGTAATGAAAGAAGGTCCCATTCGTTATCCTCAATAAATCTGTGAGTGATTTCTGAGGTTTATTATTGGGCATCTGATAATTCTGAAAATAGCTTCACTGTTCTGATCTGAAGATGGTCTTTACTTTAATGTAGTTCACTGAAACAGAAAGTACAGTAATATTGATATGTAATTACTGGCTTTTCTCTTAGCCTTAGTAAGAGAAACAGGCTTTTCCATAAAAGAATATCAAATCAATGCCTGTAGTTCCTTTTACACTGCAGAGAGAAGAAAATTAACCAACTGCTGCCTGAATAATGTTTGCCTCACACCTCCATGGTTGGGGGTTCGAATCCCACCTCCGCCCGTGTGTGTGGAGTTTGCATGTTCTCCCCATGCTTCGGGGGTTTCCTCTGGGTACCCCAGTTTCCTCCCTCAGTCCAAAGACATGCGTTGTAGGCTGATTGGCATTTCCAAATTATCCATAGTGTGTGAAAGGATGTGTGATTGTACCCTTCGATTGGTTGGCACTCCCTCCAGGGTGTCCACCACCCCGAGTTCCCTGGGATAGGCTCCAGGCTCCCCGTGACCCAGTGTTGATGTATGGCTTCCACGATATTCTAATTTTTTGAGATACACCTGTGTATATGCTTATATTAATTTTAGTTAAAATAAAAGATTGCAAAAGACAAACTTATTGGACTTTCCTTACTTCCTCTGAAATTATGTTTTAATAATTTTTTTCTGGCCTCTTTTATGCTATTTTTGAGGATATCTTTATTGCAGTGACCTCAGACACAAGCACCTCTAACTCAACTTCGCTGAATCTGGACTCAACGCTAGTCTGCTGAATGTTTTCCTTTTATTGCAACACCTGCATAGATTAGGGCATGTTTTATGTCAGTTAAATGAGGTGATTCATCATTTGTGCTTAAAAAACAACAAAAAAGGCCTGTTTTCATGTCATGTAACAGTTTTATCAGGTGCTGATTCGTTCATTGTGTGCATTCTGCACTTGTTTCCACGCAGCTTTAATGAATAAGGATCAGTCTCTCTGTGTCTTCATCTGTCTCTCTTACCTTTTTAACCGCAGCTGGTTTAAACAACTCACTTGTGAAGTTTAGACACATTCTGAATTTCCTGAATTAAGGTCATTGTTTGTTTGTTTATCTGTAAATGGACTGTTCATATGACCATCTTCTAGGTGCTCGTCTTTGGCTCTTCATCGGCTTCCTGATCATGTTCGCCTCTCTCATCGCCTCTATCTGGATCTTGTTTGGAGCTTATGTTGCACCAGGTAAGTTTCGTCCTTGGTTCCAAAAATAACATTACCTCATCCTGCATCTTTGTAGATTATTGTTTGACACAAAGTTTATCTATTCAGGAATAATAATAATAATAATAATAATAATAATAATAATAATAATAATAATAGATTATTATAATGTAAAACTAATTAAATTATATTATGATACCCATGCACCTTGTAGCAACTGTTTTATTCATAAATAAATAAAAGTTTCAAACACAACAGATAGCTGAGCATTTGTTGCTTGTCTGAAATTTCCTTATAAAACTTTAAAAACAAAAAACAAACAAACAAAAAAAAAACATGGAAATTCATTAAAATATAAACAGGTTTGTGTATTTGAGACTTTTTACAACAAAATGCACTCATACTGTTGCACTTTTTTTCTGTTCTCTGCCAGGACATCCTGTGCATCCCGGCTTGTCTGTGTTCTTCCAGAACTTGTTCATATTTTTGAGGTGGGTGTGTTTGCGTATGAATTTTCACACTTTATATTTAGATACAGAGTACCTCATGGAGCTGCCTGGTAACTTGATCACTACCATTTAGAAAGCTGAAGCAGCAATCAGGCCAGCAGTGTGATAAATAAAATGCAGAAAGAGAAAAAAAACTGTCTAGTAGTAGCCTATGCAAATAGATGATATTAAGGGGGAAATTGCATATGATGCCTCTTTATAAGATTGCTGACAGCAGGTCATTTCATGGTTACATCTGACGTATGTCATTTTCCACTATATAGAGTTCTGAAACGGTAGGGTTTCCTGAACTGAAATTCACTTTTGCTTGTATCTCAATTATCAGTACAGTTCTAGCATTTTAAAATCTGGTTAATTTGCATTTAATATGTAATAAATAACAAAATATCATAAATAAATATTATGATATACCAATGAGAAGCATGACAGTAAAAACTATGCTGATCTTTATAGCAGACTTTATTGTTGCCCTACTGATTGATATAAATATAATGACTATTCAAAGGTCCTGCCCATTCAGTAGTCATTAATAATAATAATAATCCATGTGAGCAGTGGCGGTTTGTCCATAGCCCCATTTATATCAGCCGTTCAACAGATTTGAGTCTTAATAAAATCCTTATTCACAACTCCATGCATTTTAAATTGTACTGAAATAATAATTACCCCTTTTGAGTAAGCAACAATTGGTTTTAAAAAAATATAGCTACTTGACAGATAAGCCGATGTTCCACTGATCTACTGGCCTTTCTAGGTGAGCTTCCATGCAGGTATTATTGCACCCAGTGGTAAAAGAAATGGTAACTGGAACAAGCGCTAATAGAGCCCCACTGGGAGGAGCAGAAACTTAATAAAATGTTTGGACACTGTCCATACATCTTAAACGTGTCAAATACTTGTTTCCTCATGCAAAAGGCTGAGAAAAAGAGGAAAAATGTTTCCCTTTTTCAATGCCCGAATTTTTTTTTTTTTTTTTTTTTTGGGGGGGGGGGGGGGGTCTTTTGTGTGACTTTTATAATGTAGTTGGTCTGGAAATTTTGCTGAAACCTGGCAACCCACAGTTGAAGAAACGAGCTGCTAGACTGTATGCCAGATGACTGTATATTATCGTCTCTCAACTGCCTATTACAGGGTTACTTTAAATATTCACTGGATAGTAACCTATAACATAAGTCAAGTGTGATAGCCCCTCGACCAAAAGTTTTTTGAGGCTATATCATTATTAATGTCGTTCAGCCCCACCAAATTATGTAGTCACAAGCCTCTGCTTCTGCACTTATTCTTATTTGTACCTACCTGCAATAGTTTCTGACAAACTTAAGAGGTAGGAACAGAACATGCTCTCTCTCCCCTGTCCATCACAGCAACAGTTTCCACCCACCAGCCAACTCTCTATAATCACACAACAGCTAGCAACTGGGGAGGGGGAATGCTAACACGTGCTAGATCACGGGTGTCTGTGAGCTCATATAAGTAATAAAGGGCAGATGGCACTTTTCTCTGAGATGTTATGCTGCCCTGTGATGCAGCATGAGCAGCAGTTGGAAAATAAATGTTTGGCTTCACATGTCTCAGGAAGCACATGTGTGTTAGCCCCCCCCTCCCCAGCTGGTGGCTGTCATGTGATATAGAGAGCTAGCTGGTGGGTGAAAACTGCCAGGTGACCGAATTCAGGAGAAACAACATTTGTAGATTATTAGGAGTCATTATTTTTTTTACATCAAACTATTTTAAGTTGGAATTACCTTAATCTGATTTAATATTATCTTGAGCAGACAGGCTGTTTCAGGCAAACGCCCTGCAATGGGAAATGAGTCCTTACTTTAATTATCAGCGTCATCCACATCAGCATCTGTCTCATTGCCTGAGGTAAAAGCACAAGCCTCTTCATTGTCTCTTCACTCCACTGAGTGTCTCTGTTCATTCAAATATCGGTGCAGAAATAATTGCTCATTAATTCAGTCAGTTTGATTCTGTTGGCCCATATTCTTTATTTGGTGAAGTTTATTATGGTTTCTTAAAGTACAGATATCATTACATTTATGGCATTTGGCAGACACCCTTATCCAGAGCGACTTACATATGTCTCATTTTATACATCTGAGCAGTTGAGGGTTAAGGGCCCAACATCTTAACCACGTACTTCCCTGACCGGGATTTGAACCGAGGCCGCGTCAGTGAGAGCGAAGTATGAAATTGTAAGAAAAAACAAATTTTGGTATTTTCTTCATTTTTGCCAGAATTCACCCACACTGACCTCAGTTTGGTTTTCCCAGACTGCAATTTTGTTGTAATCAAAGACATAAGAACTTAATCAGTAGCTGCAACTGCTTGTATAAAGGGGCTGAAAAGTATTGGCTTATGAAGGCCACAAACCTGGATAGGCACATCACCTGTCCTCAACAGAGCTATTTTTTTTCCAAAAACAAAGAGCCAAAATCATTAAACCTGGGGGACAAAACAGAATTAGCTGTAAGATTTATGATACTAGAGAAGAAAAGCCATGTTAAGCCAGCGATCTGAAGACAGTGAGCAGTGCGTGAAGCCTTTGAGTTTTATTTAACTTGAATGAGCCTGTATGGAGTCAGCGTGGAGGTGTAGCTGGTTCGATCCCATCCAGTGTATTCAAACCGGGATAGGTTTCAGACCTACTGCCACCCTGCCTGGGGTAAAGTGAGGATGATTTAAATAGCCTGTATGGCCTGAAATCAAAATAACCCCCTGAAGTCTGAGTTTATTTTGGATATTTACCCAGGAGCTTTTTAAGCTTTCAGCCATCAGTGTAAAGGGGGACCACCATAAAAGCACTGCTGAGCAGTACAGAGTATATGGTAAATGGTCTGTACTTGTATAGCGCCTTTTAACCTTGGCGGTTCTACAAAGCTCTGTACATTGTTTCCCATTCACACAAACACTCGCACACCAATAACAGCAGAGCTGCCATGCAAGGCGCTAGCCTGCCATCGGGAGCAACTTGGGGTTCAGTGTCTTGCCAGAGGACACTTCAGCATGTGGAGACATGTGGGCAGGGGATCAAACCACCGACCGTGCAATTGGTGGACATCCCGCTCAACCACCTGAGCCACCTTATTAAACAGTCCTACCATCTCTGTAGATGTACAGTTAGAGACATAGAGCTCATTATTTTTCTCCATACAGTGTGTGTCTGGCATACTGTAGCCTTCATCTGTGTCTCTACTGTAGCCTTCATCTGTGTCTCTACTGTAGCCTTCATCTGTGTTTCTGACCACAGCATTGCTATTTGCTGGAAATTTTTGGTTGGTGGACCGTTTCTTTATCCAGCAGCAATGCTTCTCCAGCTGAAAAACCCACACTGGTCCCTTGATTATCCAATGTGTTAAAGAGGAACCAAAAAACTGAAAAACAGATTGGTGTATATGGTAGGTCAGATGTAATCAAACTTTCTCCTCATTTCCCAGTTTTGTGAGAATGACACCAACAAGCATGCTTCGTTCAAAGTCAAAGAGATCACATTTGTAATAATCCCCATTGTAATGTTTGATGTGAACATTAACTGAAGCTCTTGACCTGTATCTGCATGATTTAATGTGTTGTGCTGCTGCCACATGATTGAACTGCTGGATGCTGGACTCTCACCGTCCACTTTATTACTTAATCGGCGTTTTTATTATGAGAAAATGGAAATGGTGTTAATGAACCCCTGTCTCTCCATTCCACAGCTCTCTTGTCTACAAGTTTGGACGAACTGAGGATTTATGGAGCTAAGTTGTGCCAAACCTTCCAGCTAAACCTTGAACTCTCTTTGCACCCTCAGTCCTCACTTTGACCTCAGGTATATATCAGTAAAATCTGGGCTGCAGACTGAATTTTCACACCCAAACTATGAATTATTAAGTATAGTGTTAGATATTGTCCACATATGGGAGAAACATAATGCATTACCTCAGGGGTGTCTGTCCTGCTGTAACACATGTGCAGTCCTTTCCATCAGTTAATATATCCAACTGTTTTGCTTGTGTGTAGTCTATGAAATGAAAATATTTTCCTATATTAATATTTTTTACACTTATTTTGTCTAACTTCAACTGAAAATCCAACCTATATTTTAGGCTGTATTACCTTGAAACATTACTGTGTCTAATCAGCTTAGCGCTGCCTGTAAATTTATTACACAGTAACTAGAACCAAATCCTGGATCATTCGAGTGTTCTGGTGTTTTATTTTGTATTTTATTTTTCATAATTTTTTTAATGAACTACTGGCACTACCTTAGCAACAGTTAGTAGACATTTATGCATTGGCTATGATCATTGTGCTACCAGGCATGCACTGCAAAAAATTATATCTTGGCACATGAAAATATCTTGAATATGGGCAAATTTATCCAATATTACTTATTATACCATTATTTCTTATTATACCATGCATTATTTTTATACAGTATATCTGGCTGTAACATGAATGATAGGCTTTTATTAATTCACTCGTTCTAATGCATTGTTTCTATAGTAACCGCTCGTCAACAGCTAGGACTTGTACAGCGGCCATGCCACATGTAAATTTAATAATAAACAGAAACTTTTAAAATGTGGTGAAGTTTTATAAAGACATTTATTTATGGAAGGACTCGGTTGTCAGAGCTTTGTAATGGTGCTTTTCCAAATTTCCCAGCACAGGAAAGTCTTCAGGACAGAGGAGTTTACCCTTTGGTAAAATGACAGGCTTGAGTGAGGGAGGGAGGGAGGGAACAACTGTGTATTGTTGCAATAACACAAGAGATAACAGGAACTAACTTGACTAGTCTCAAACATTACATCTGACTGAACAACATGCCGTACATCATGTTTTGTTCATTAATAAATGAAACATTGTTATTGTTGCCAAATTGCTGTGGTATCAGCGGAATTCATACGAAAATAACCAGTTTCGAGTTATGACTGCATCACACCACCCCAGTGTCTGTCGTGTCTTATTCCTTACTCATAAAGGTTATTATAAATAAAATATAAGATTATTTAAAGCTTAAAATGTTCTTATTTTATTGGCAGGTATTTTTTTTTCTAGAAATAAATACTTAAAATTAGAAAATGTATCTGCCAATACACCCAGATTGTGTCAAGCTTGAGATTAGAAAAAGTCTAAAATTGGTTTAATAATCTTATATTTGGTTTATTATAAACTTAGACTAGGAAACATTAGCTAGATTTGACAGCATTCAAGATTTTTTCACTTGCTAACACATTTCTTTTCTGTGTGAAATAATTGGATGGGAATCCAGTCACTAGAATGCCTTAGTTCTATTTAATTAGAATATTTTATTGTAACCAATTATTTTGCTTGGTTTTCTTTCTGCCTTCCTCATGAGCCGAGGCTGACAGCAGGCCTGATGGCTGGGAATAGGAGTTGCTGTTCATTTTTGAAATATTTTAAAGCAAGGTTTTGAGAGTAGTTGGAAAAGGAATTTGTGTTCTCTGTGTGTTTTCTCTTAATGACCTTTTCCAGCTATATTCTAACCTGATGAAAGCATAACTGAGAGCAGTGCCGATGATTATTGATCATATTGACTGATGGTTTATATACCTTTTTAAATCTCTGCTTGCTCATGAGCACAAAGCGTCAATATGATGCCTTTCTCATTTATTGTAGTGACATTATACAATTTTGCTTTTCTAACCAGCACCCAAATGTCATTTTTGTGTTAAAGATTTCAGATTTGTGTAGAAACTGTGATGTATGAGTGATCCATCTTAATAAAACCAGTCATTTGGAGCTGTCAACTGTTTATTTTAATCTTTTATTAAGAATCATCATGGTGAAATTCAACAGTAAAATACACTTAATCTTTACACTGCTTTTCTCCTGGGCTGGAGCTTATCCTGGGAATACCAGGAATGCTTGAGGAATACACCTTGTATGGGATGCCAGTCCAGCACCGGGATTTAATCTTTACATTAGAAACTATTAGGAGCCAATTATAAATCATTTTAGAATGGTCAGTTCCACTGGTTCTGATTTTTTTTCTTTTTTAACATCCTACACAAACAAGTTAACAAATAAATCAACTAAAATCAATAAATAGTTATTAATTGCATCAATGTAAGCACATTATAACAATAATACCAATAACATTAATAACAAAGCTCTTCAAACTATACTCATTCATTACATTCATTCCAACATTCACTCACACTTCACATCCACAAATACTATCAGTCTGTTCAAGTTTAATCCTTTACTCCATTTTGATGTTTAGATTTTTGCTCAAACTTACTGAATTTAAAAGTGGTCATTAGTTACATAATTCACTAATTAAAGATGGACTTATTGTATCAGTATTGTACTGTGAATTTCAAACCAGTTTGTCAAAGAGCATACAGACAATGCATGGAATGACAAAATCATTGATTTAAGAACATTGTTGGAATTCTCAATTGAATTTTGTGGCCTTATTTAAAAAATAAATAAATAAAAATAAGCAGGGTGACAAAAATAGTCATTTCTTCCTGTAGGCTACTGGATCATGACAAATAAAAATTCAAAAAGTGTGCTGAGGCAACTATAACCTGCACTCAGGGCGGTTTAGTAGCCTGACCACAGAATGTCAGCTTGGAATGAAACACATTTTAAATGTGAATAAAATTCATGAGAAGAGCTGGGCCTGTTTGGATCAGAAAAAATGGAGACAAAGTGCAATCAGACTCTGGCTCATGCACACTCGAAGCTACACACTTATTTAATCAAGTACCGCAAAGAATGCACTTCGCTTGTTATTGTGAGCAGCACTGCACGACTCTCTTCAGCCTGAATTCACGAGTTTTCAGGGAGCAACAGTGCTTCATACGTCTAGTTCTGAAATCCTGAAACACAGAAGGAACAGACCTCAGTTTCTGACGTTGGCTTGAAGTTTGTTTTTGTTTTTTCTTCTAGAACTCTATGGCTCTGATTTACTAAAGGTCTGTGTGTGTAGAACCTTAACACAAATAACACAAAAAAGCATGCAAGCTTTTTTTCTAATGTACCTTATAAACAGAACAGCTTTACTAACAGGGTCTGTGGAGGATTCTGTCTGTGTAAAATGTGTTATTTTGCTAATATGACAATGACTAACATTTTTGAGAGTTTTCTTTAATGAATATAAACTTTGGGGTGTTTCTACCTAAAAGTGCAACATACAGTGCAGAATCATTGAAAAGAAATACATTTTGCACCCACAGTGTGATTTACTACAGCCTGTGATTTACTAAGTGCCTTTGGGAACAGTGATTGTGTGTGCAAATTAATATAACCAAAATGCACTATTTACTAGGTTTTCATATTAATTATACAGGTAAATGTTGACCTGCTATGGCATTACTGCCTGCCTCACCTCATCCTGTGCCCATAGGATTGCACCGCTCTTCCTTCAGCCTTGCCAACATGCCTAATGCACCCAAAACCATACAGGCCTCCCCAGTGACTAATGCCCCACTGGCACTGTTAATGCATGCTCAGTGCTCAGTTAGATTATGTATTTGTATCTCAACATGTTTAAAAAAAAAAAAAAAAAAAAAAGTTAAAAACCAGAGGTAAAGTTGGTTTGATATTAGATATTCACACACAGACTGCAATACAAAAGCATTTACACTAGAGCCTGTGAAGAGATTTTTATATTCCTTGTACCTTATAAACAGAACATGAACTCTTATTTAACATTCATATTGTGTTTTGAACTGTATTTCAATGCGTCTCACAGCCTTGAATTGCCGTTATGGTAACTAGTTATGTGTTTGTGCTGTTTAAGTTTGACAGCACACAATTTTTTTTGCATATGACACAATTCATGCAATTATTCTGTGTGAATCGGCAAAACACACACTTTTTGCACGTGCAAATTAGCACTTGTTATTTTGGATCTTAGTACATCAGGCCTAGACCTAGGTCTGTAATAAGCAGACAGAAAAGCTGATTGCAAAAGTTTCCATCCCCTGGGTGGAAAAAATGTTATTTACAATTTATCTACACATAAAAATTAAAAATGTCCAAAATGTAAAAACATTTTTTTTATTTTTTAAAATTAAAATACAGGTATATCCCAAGGCAAAATCAACAGAAATGTTGGCCATGGCCCTCTCAGTCTCCCTGACGTACTAAAAATGTTGTTTTTTATCAATTAACTTAACATGTTTGCATTTCTGATATGTATTTTCAAGAAACATCTGCACGACCAAACACACTGAAGCTATACATTAATTTGTCTTCTTTATTTTGTCCTAAGAGTGTGCAAATTCAGCCGTAAGACTAAGTTTTGGAATTGTGAGAGCAACGGGAAGTCTTTTAGCATAACAGAATTGAGAATTATAATTTACTGGAGAACTTAATTGTTTGGATAAAATTGATGTATGATGTAAAAACAAGCCAGCTGCTTTCTACCAATATATCAAATAACCAGCCTTGAATTTAACAAGCCAGTATTTACATACTCACATTCCCACTGTCTATTCAAGGCCTGAACGTGTCAGTTTTATTCTACTGCAGTTTAATCAATAAAATGTACTTGGTACTAAATGAAATCGGTAATAAATTGATCAGTCTGAAATTTCCATGTTAACACTGAAATGTAAAATGGATTAAAGGCGTGATGTTACAGTGAATTGGCAGAGTGTTATACTGATACAGAAAACTAAAATACTAACTAATACACTACAGCCCTGTTACTGATAATGAAAAGTCCCTGCTGCCTTTTTTACTGCCACCTGCAGTGATACAGTGGTAATAGAAAAGAATCACCCCCCTTTAAAATAATCACATTTTGTTGCTTTTCAGCCTGAAATGAAGACGGACACAGTTTTTGTTTTATCCAGCTGTATTTACTCAGTGCCACTTATAACATCCAAGTGAAATATACAACACCAACATGTCAGAATTAAAAAAAAATAAATAAATAAAAAACAGAATCACTGAGTTGGAAAAAGGATCACCCCTTGCTTTAATTTGCCTTAATTTTTTAATTACAGCCTTTAGACTGTTGGGATATGTCTCTACTAACTTTACACATCTAGACTTTGCAATATTTGCCCACTCTTCTTTGCAGAACTGCTCAAGTTCAGTTAAATTTGATGGTGACCGTTTGTGGACTGCAGTCATTCCACAGATTTTCAATGTGGTTTAAGTCTAGGCTCTGACTAGGCCATGCAAGGACATTCACCTTTATTTATTGGTGTTGAGGCCAAATAATTCAATTTTAGTCTCATTTCACCATAACACCTTTTTCCATGTGACCTCAGAATCTTCAAGGTGTGTTTTGGCAAAGCTCAGTCGTGGGTGGCTTTTTCCTTGCAACCCTCCCATACAAGCCACATTTGTGGAGAATTTGTGATATTGTTGTCACATGCACACAATGACCACTCTTTGTCATAAATTCCTGCAACTGCTTCAGAGTTGCTGTAGGCCTCTTGGTATCCTCTCTGACCAGTTTCCTCCTGGCACTTTCATCCAGTTTGGAGTGACGTCTTGATTCAGGAAGCATCTGTGTTGTACCAAATACCTTCCACTTCTTAATAATAGACTTCACTGTGCTTCTAGGCATTGATAAAGCCTTTGAAATTTTTTGTATCCATCTCCTGACTTGTGCCTGTCCACAACTTTATTCCGGAGATCTTTTGACAGTGCTTTGCCACCCATAGTTGATTGTTTGCTTCAGTTGCACTACAAAATGCTCCAGGAAAGCGCTTTTCATGCTGAGGTAATCAAAATGACCACAGCTGATCACAGTTGAAAGTCAAATGGCTTTGTGTGCCATTGAGAAGGTGATTAGCTACACCTTATTGAGTTTACAAGTCATTTTTAGGAGGGGGGTGATCCTTTTTCCAACTCAGTGATTCTGTTTTTTTATTATTTTTTTCTGACATGTTGGTGTTATATCTTTCACTTGGATGTTATAAGTTGCACTGAGTAAATACAGCTGGATAAAACAAAAACTGTGTCTGTCTTCATTTCAGGCTGAAAAGCAACAAAATGTCATTATTTTAAAGGGGGGGTGATTCTTTTCTATACCCACTATGGCATTTAGTTGTGTTTTCTTTGTGAATGTGAGGAGACAAGAGGAGGCATGATGAACTGACCATATACAGTGGGGGGAAAAAGTATTTGATCCCCTGCTGATTTTGTACGTTTGCCCACTGACAAAGAAATGATCAGTCTATAATTTTAATGGTAGGTGTATTTTAACAGTGAGAGACAGAATAACAACAAAAAAATCCAGAAAAACGTATTTCAAAAAAGTTATAAATTGATTTGCATTTTAATGAGTGAAATAAGTATTTGACCCCTTCGACTTAGTACTTGGTGGCAAAACCCTTGTTGGCAATCACAGAGGTCAGACGTTTCTTATAGTTGGCCACCAGGTTTGCACACATCTCAGGAGGGATTTTGTCCCACTCCTCTTTGCAGATCCTCTCCAAGTCATTAAGGTTATTTTCAATGCCCTGGCTGAGGGAAGGAGGTTCTCACCCAAGATTTGACGGTACATGGCCCCGTCCATCGTCCCTTTGATGCGGTGCAGTTCTCCTCTCCCCTTAGCAGAAAAACACCCCCAAAGTATAATGTTCCCACCTCCATGTTTGACGGTGGGGATGGTGTTATGACTTGGGGTCATAGGCAGCATTCCTCCTCCTCCAAACATGGCAAGTTGAGTTGATGCCAAAGAGATCTGACCACACCTGACCACAACACTTTCACCCAGTTCTCCTCTGAATCATTCAGGCAAACTTCAGATGGGCCTGTACATGTGCTTTCTTGATCAGGAGGACCTTGCGGGCGCTGCAGGATTTCAGTCCTTCATGGCGTAGTGTGTTACCAATTGTTTTCTTGGTGACTATGGTCCAAGCTGCCTTGAGATCATTAACAAGATCCTCTCGTGTAGTTCTGGGCTGATTCCTCACCGTTCTCATGATCATTGAAACTCCACAAGGTGAGATCTTGCATGGAGCCCCAGACCGAGGGAGACTGACAGTTTCTTCCATTTGCGAATAATCGCACCAACTGTTGTCACCTTCTCACCAAGTTGCTTGGCGATGGTCTTGTAGCCCATTCCAGCCTTGTGTCTACAATCTTGTCCCTGACATCCTTGGACAGCTCTTTGGTCTTGGCCATGGTGGAGAGTTTGGAATCTGATTGATTGATTGCTTCTTTGGACAGGTGTCTTTTTACAGGTAACAAACTGAGATTAGGAGCACTCCCTTTAAGAGAGTGCTCCTAATCTCAGCTCATTACCTGTGTAAAAGACACCTGGGAGCCAGAAATCTTGCTGCTTGATAGGGGATCAAATACTTATTTCACTCATTAAAATGCAAATCAATTTATAACTTTTTTGAAATGTGTTTTTCTGGATGTTTTTGTTGTTATTCTGTCTCTCACTGTTAAAATACACCTACCATTAAAATTATAGACTGATCATTTCTTTGTCAGTGGGCAAACGTACAAAATCAGAAGGGGATCAAATACTTTTTTCCCCCACTGTATATATATATATATATATATATGTGTGTGTGTGTGTGTGTGTGTGTGTGTGTGTGTGTGTGTGTGTGTGTGTGTGTGTGTGTGTTCACCATTCTCGTTAGAAAGTGGATCCATAGTCTCCCAGTTCATGGCTCTCTGGACAGCCTTCTTCCATCTTGCGTATCGGAATTCACTCTCTGCTCAAACAGTTACATCATTTATAATTCTTCTTCATAAGCATTTAGAAAAACTTACTGCTGTAGCACCATAAGAAACACACGTTTCTTGGAAAGTTCACATCAAAATGCAGATTTGCAAAATTGTTGCACTATTACCATGAATAAAGGTCCAATCAAATGGCACACAGATAATGTTCTCCATCAGAGCAGGTTTGTGTGTGAAATGGATGATTGCAACTAAATAATGGTTCCTTCACTTTGCACACAAATGTATTGCTAAAGGCAGAACTGAACTGTAAGTAATATCAGGAACTCCAGTTAACTGTAAGTAACTTTAAATATCAAGATCAATCATGCTGTTGATCAGGACATGGCTCATTTGTAGTTGTCAGTAGCAGGAGGTATGTATAGCTGTATTGTTTCAATTTGATTATTATATCAATTTGGTTCTTTAATTTTTTTTGTTTTAATTTTTTATTCATCTTGATTAATTCTACCTTTGGATTTTCATTTAATTTGTAGACAGACAGACAGACAGATAGAAATTTTATTGATCCCAAGGGAAATTGTTTCATTTTTATTAAAAACCATTTAAGCAGTGATGATATCTTTAATATATGGGAAGAGAAATAGTGATCAGAAAAGAAAAGGCTGATCCTCTCAGCTCTCACCTTCTGGTTTAATCTGCGGTTGGTATTTCTCAGAGGTCACACAGGTCATGTCCTCAGGATTTAGGCTCCACACGTTGACCCCTTCAGCTGCTCCAGCAGCCATTGCTGCCCCCAGTGCAGTGGTCTCAGACATAGAAGGTCTCACTACACAGGAGAAATACTCCCAGTTAGGCATGAACACTTATAAAGCCTGACAGCTACAACTCACACTAGAGATGGGTGATATGATAAAAATATGTATCATGATATATATATAGTGGTAGAACATTAGACTACCAGCACCACCAAGCTACCACTGCTGGGCCCTTGATAAAGGCCCATAAATGAAAGTATAAATGAAATTTGCTCTGGTTAAGGGCAGCTGCTAAATGCTGTAAATGTAAATTTAGTGCAGCAAATGAGTGTCTCTCCATGACTGTTTATTTGATGCTCCTTTAATGTAATTAGTTGCACTATTTTCTTCCTGTTGACTTTTGTGAAATTGGATATGTTTAGATAAAAACATTTCACTTAATTCAAGTAGTGATATTAAATTTTCAGCAACCAGTACAAAATTTAAAAAATCTCTGGGGTGACGATACCTGATCCATATTCTAAATGACAATGTGATTTTCTCTTATCATTGTTTTTGTTGTTGCTTTTTCATTTGAATCACTTTTGACTTTTGCTCTCCAAAACACTTTACCAGAAATTTCTAACAAATTTATAATTGACTAACAAAACTGTTCCTGTTACTGGCTATTTTTATGAAAATAAACTAATATAACACATACATAGTTTCATGATCCTGTAGTAAATCAGGAAATAACAGTCTAATCAGGTGGTCGGGGGTTCAAGCCCCAGCACCACCAAGCTGTCACTGTCAGGCTCCAGGGGTGCCGTATCACCCTGAGCTCTGACCCCAGCTTCTTAACAAACTGGGATATGCAAAAAAAGAATTTTACTGTGCTGTAATGTATATGGGACAAAATAAAATGAAGGAGTTAGAAAGGAAGTTAGAAAACTGCTCATCAAATAAATGAGATATCATGTTCTGCTAATTACTAAAAATGTTTTATTTTATTTTAGGCTAAAATTGGTTGATGTGCACTGAATCACTGAATAATTAAAACAACAAATTCATGCCATCACTGCTCCTACTGCTGTGTGGCATCCACTCAAACCCGAGCACATCACACTTCTCAACTGAACTGCACCGACCACACAGTGATTTTATTTAGTGTATTTTCTCATCCTCTTGAAATCAGTTCCTGGTTACTGCCAACAAACGACGCTTTTCTAAATTGTTTCTTAGACGTGGGTCTGGCTTGCATCAATAGCAGATAGGTGTTGATTTTACCCGGAGTTTCAGTGCTGTGAAATGAAGCAGCGTTGTACAAAGTGCAGAATGCGGCCAGTCACTGTAGGTGTAGATCTGAATTAAATGACGCAGTGAGCCATTTTTGGCAGCAGGGCTTGAGACTGACGCATGTGCTTTTTACCATAAAATGCTTTTCTTCCTGGCCTTACAAGAGGAAATCTTTGATATTCCATATCTCTAACCATGACACATTCCTGCAGACCTGGATTATAATAGGGGTTAGGTGGGCCTTTAGCCCTAGGGCCTGAGATTGGAGGGGCCCCTGGTTAGCTGTCTTTGGTGTTAGTTGCATGATTGACGTAGAAGAAGTAGCCTAATTATAGCTTGACAAAGCAGCTATACAAACAAATAACCACATCTATGTGTCTACATACTGACATACATTTGCTTTCTGCACGTAACATGATTTTTTAATAATTTCAGGCAATCTGAAAATATTTTTCCTCTGCCTGTTACCAATGTGTCAGGAGAGTGCTACTTTTCATGTTACCATAGGCCGTGTGTGGTTTTAATCTCGGCCTGCATTCCAGGTGCACATACAGTGGCTCAGTCTCTCCTGTCCAATAACAGACTGCAAGCAATTCTTTTTTAAAGGCAGTTTAGAAAAAGAGCACTCTCCTGACACACTGTAACAGGCAATTTGAAGTGGGATACCCATTGACATATCTGTCTATTTTAGACTCCGTATGAGTCACTCAGAATATAACAGGACCCACTCATCATGGCAAACACACCCTTGATTTAATGTGGCATAAATATCAAAAGCAGTCACATATTTCATTTAAAAAGTATCTTAGTCATAATATCTTCAACTGACCTCTTAACTACACTACAGAAACTACACTACAGATATTGTACCCAGCCTTATTAAAGTCTGCCAGATATATTGATTTTAATTGTGTCGCCCTCAAAACTCGATGAAGTAGCACGGCATCACCATTTCACATAGACTGCTCGAAAATTCAAATGTAAATGGTGTCAAGCTAAACTGGTAGTACTCAAAATTGCATGGAAGGAGAGAGAGCAAAATTATTTACAAATAAAAAATGTAAAAGTTGTGATTTTCAGAATCACACCATTTGATGGAAAACCAACGCTGCTCATCACCCTGAGAACACCGTCGCCACAGTGAAGCATGGTGGTGGTAGCATCATGTTGTAGGGATGCCTTTCATCAACAGGCACTGGGAAACTGGTCAGGGCTGAAGGCATGACAGATGAAGCCATATACAGAGCAATCCTAGAAGAAAGTCTCTGCAAGAGACTTAAGACTGGGGTAAAGGGTTACTCTCCAACAGGATGATGACCTTAAACAGTGACCCAGTCAAAGCCCCGAGCTCAATCTGAATCCTACAGCTGTAATTGCAGCCAAGTCTGGTTCTAACAAGTTTTGACCCAGTGTGGTGAATACTTATGCAAACAACATGTCTTTCATTTTATTTATTTCATTTTTTTTGGTCACAAAATGTGGAACAGTCCAAGGGGGTGAATATTTTTGCAAAGCACTGTCCCATGTTTATGAATAATTGTACCCAGAGTTAGCATATACAGGGAAAAAGCAGTGGCCCTAGAACAGTCTTGTGGAACATTAAACTTTACAGTTCTATGCATAGAGAAGTCACACAAACACGCACACACACACACACACACACACACACACACACACACACACACACACACACACTTACCAACAGGGATACAGAGGATATCAGCCTGTAGTTGCATTAGTAATTTGTTAGCCGTCATTCCTCCATCTACCTGTAACTGAGTAAGTGAAGCACCACTGTCTCGATTCATCGCATCCAAAACCTGAAGCAAAGCATTCATATTTTAATAAAATCAAAGCTGTCACTGAGCCACTGTTACATCCTCACATGCTGTGTTACTTTCATTATGCAGTGAAAAAAGCCCTGCAGGTCACATTCTAAAATCCTCACAGCAGCCGGTCATTCATCTCCTCATTAAACTGTCTCAATTTCTGCATCATTTCTTTCATTCATTATCTCTTACAGAACATCAGCTGAAGTACAGAGCAGCACTCAACACTGCACGTTCAATATACTTTTCCTCTATTATCCAACAAGCAAGCTGTAGACCTAGAGCCCTCTTTGCTACGGTGAACAAGCTAATTCACCCACCAGCTCTGGACCCACACAGCTCTGACAGACTTTGTGACTCATTTCTGCACTTCTTTCAAGATAAAATTGTTTCCATTTACCAAACATTCACGTCAACCATTTCTGATGATCCTCTGCACAAATGTCTGTCTGAACACCCTGTACACCCTTTCTCCACATTCACTCCAACTTGCCCATCATCAGTCAGTGATTTAATTTTACATTCTAACTCCTCATCCTGTCAGTTGGACCCTGCTCCAACCTCCCTTCTTAAACACTGTAAATCGGGCATCTCGGCCCCTATTTCACATTTGATAAACACATCTCTTGCATCTGCCATTGTTCCAACTGATCTTAAAATTGCTGCTGTTACGCCAGTCCTTAAAGGTCCCAACTTAGATCCATCTTCCCTCTGCAACTATTGTCTTATTTCTAACCTGCCTTTCATATCTAAACTTCTGGAAAGAGTTGTAGCCTCCCAGTTACAATCACATCTTGCAGCTAATAATCTCTATGACCCTTTCCAATTTGGTTTTCGCCTATTCTACAGCACTGAAACTGCTCTTTTGATGGTTATTAATGATCTCCTCCTCTCTGCTGACTCTGGATTTCTCAGTATTCTGATTTTGCTTGACCTGAGCTCTGCTTTTGAAACTGTATGCCACAAAACACTCCTTTCCCGACTTTCAGATATTGGTATTACTGGCACTGCTATCCTGGTTTTCCTCACTAACAGACAATCTTTTATCTCAATTAAGAAAAATAAATCTCATACTACTCCTCTAACTCAGGGTATCCCCCAGGGTTCTGTACTAGGTCCACTACTGTTTATAATTTACACTCTCCCACTAGGACAGATCATCCGTAGCATGGTCTCCGCTATCACTGCTATGCTGATGACACCCAGATTTATACATCTGCACGTTTTAATGAAACACATGCCATCAGCTCATTAACTGCTTGTATCAATGATATAAAAATTTGGTTAAACAGTAACTTCCTCAAATTCAATGCTGACAAAACTGAGATCATGTTTTCTGGGATCATGTATACTGGGACACAATCACACAGAAATATTGACATTTGTATCAATGTTGATGGAAATCTGACCAAACCCTCTAAAACCATTAAGAATCTGGGAATCACTTTCGATCCATCTCTTACTTTTGAAGCCCACGTTAGAACCATCACTAAAACTGCTTTCTTTCATCTACGTCACATTGCACAACTTATTGCACACCCCATTCTCAGTTTAAAGGATGCAGAATCACCAGTTCATGCTTTCATATCATCACGTCTTGACTACTGTAAATCACTCTTTACTGGCCTGCCAGCTAAAACTATTGCCCAATTACAATACATCCAAAACTCTGCAGCTAGAGTTCTCACGCGTTCTGCACACATTACTCCCATCTTGTTTAGTCTTCATTGGCTGCCTGTCTCATGCCATATTAAATTGCCATAGAAATTCTCAAACCAACCCAACTGACCCCAACAGCCATGCCAAGGTCAAGGTCACAGAGATCATAGTTTTCCCCCATTCTGACATTTGATGTGCGCATTAACTGAAGGTCCTGACCTGTATCTGCATGATTATGTTGCTGCTACATGATTGACTGATTGGATAACTGCATGAATGATCAAGTGTACAGGTGTTCCTAATAAAGTGGTAATAAAGACTATATGCTTTGTATAAGTGTGTGTTTCTTGCATTACCTCTCGTGTTTGAAAACACACTGCTTCCAGTGCTGCAAAAGCCAAGTGACTCCTGTTTGTGAACTGTGTCAGGCCACAGATAATCCTTAAAGAATGGAATAAAATTTAAAAACATAGATTTAAATACATTCATATTGAGATTTCTTGCACAATAATAACTATGAATATACATCATTTGAATAAAATTTACCGTTAAACATTATCTAGATTATCTGTGATAGTTGCAAGAAAACATTTCATTTGTTTATTGTTGTACTGTTATATTGTCTGCTTCCTTTCTTGTCTATGTATTTCAGTGTTGTATAAAATTCTGTGTATATCTATGTAAATTAAAATAATAATTAGTAACTGCAATACCAGATAATAACTAATACAGTATAACATAACCATGTAATGATTATTATAGGTATGATATATAACAATAACTGATGGACTTGTTTTCAAGATTTACTCAAGACAATCCAATTACTAAAGATGCCATTGCGAAGTAACAAATCTATTTCCTTTATTTTCATTTATATATTTTATTTAAACAGTAACAATTGAACGCACTCTATTTATTGTTGTCTCTTAGTGACTAGCGCTTGACCCTCACTCAGTTATTGCACTCATCCATCATGCTCTTTTCTTGAATTTAGTTTGAAGCTAAATTTGACAAAACTGTATGTGTTGTACGTGTGTGCTATAATGTGACTGATGAAAGAAAAACAGATCATGCAAGCACACTTAAGCACTTGGAACTGACTGTACACACAAAACTGACAGGAAGACAGATTTGATGAAAGCCTAATAATGCAGGGCGGTTGTGTAAATGGGATAACAGAGCTAAGCCCTCTTGTCTTTCATAGATTAAAAAAAAAACAAAAAAAACTGAGTTTCATTTTTGGCATCCATATCAGATTAAGAAACGTCTTAAAGCGGATTATTTTTGACTTCACTTGTCATGGGTGTAATGAATGTGAAAGAGGTGGATTATTTGCTATATAATATTTTTCACGCATTTGTAGGAAAAACTAAAAGTAGATAGACTAAGCATACATTATCCAGTCAAAGAACAAAGTAGATGAAAGGACTGACAACAGAACTGTAAGTTTAGTGTTTTTTTGGTTTGAATGAAACAATTACAACTTTTAATCAAAATTGACTCATTGTTTATCAATTTTGGTATTAACAAGAAACACAGCATGATCCCAGTAGAGCATTAAAGATTTGAAACACTAACACTTTGTCCAGTGGGACAAAAGGGTTCAATAAATGCCGGATTTATGAAAATGGGAAAGTGTCAAAATGCAAAATACAGAGCTCCATGTTTAGCCTGTAATATGTAACTGCTAAATACATACACATAACAGGGAACTGTTATCAGTGTAATTAAATATACAGTATCTCACAAAAGTGAGTACACCCCTTTGTAAATATTTTATTATATCTTTTCATGGGACAACACTGATGAAATGACACTTTGCTATAATGTAAAGTAGTGAGTGTACAGCTTGTATAACAGTGTAAATTTGCTGTCCCCTCAAAATAACTCAACACACAAGCATTAATGTCTAAACCGCTGGCAACAAAAGTGAGTACACCCCTAAGTGAAAATGTCCAAATTGGGCCCAAAGTGTCAATATTTTGTGTGGCCACCATTATTTTCCAGCACTGCCTTAACCCTGTTGGGCATGGAGTTCACCAGAGCTTCACAGGTTGCCACTGGAGTCCTCTTCCACTCCTCCATGACGACATCACAGAGCTGGTGGATGTTAGAGACCTTGCGCTCCTCCACCTTCCGTTTGAGGATGCCCCACAGATGCTCAATAGGGTTTAGGTCTGGAGACATGCTTGGCCAGTCCATCACCTTTTACCCTCAGCTTCTTTAGCAAGGCAGTGGTCGTCTTGGAGGTGTGTTTGGGGTCGTTATCATGTTGGAATACTGCCCTGCGGCCCAGTTTCCGAAGGGACAGGATCATGCTCTGCTTCAGTATGTCACAGTACATGTTGGCATTCATGGTTCCCTCAATGAGCTGTAGCTCCCCAGTGCCAGCAGCACTTATGCAGCCCCAGACCATGACACTCCCACCACCATTCTTGACTGTAGGCAAGACAAACTTGTCTTTGTACTCCTCACCTGGTTGCCGCCATACATGCTTGACACAGTCTGAACCAAATAAGTTTATCTTGGTCTCATCAGACCACAAGACATGGTTCCAGTAATCCATGTCCTTAGTCTGCTTGTCTTCAGCAAACTGTTTGCGGGCTTTCTTGTGCATCATCGTTACAAGAGGCTTCCTTCTGGGACGACAGCCATGCAGACCAATTTGATGCAGTGTGCGGCGTATGGTCTAAGCACTGACAGGCTGACCCCCCACCCCTTCAACCTCTGCAGCACTGCTGGCAGCACTCATACGTCTATTCTGCAAAGCCAACCTTTGGCTTTGGATATGATGCTGAGCACGTGCACTCAATTTCTTTGGTCGACCATGGCGAGGCCTGTTCTGAGCGGAACCTATCCTGTTAAACCGCTGTATGGTCTTGGCCACCGTACTGCAGCTCAGTTTCAGGGTGTTGGCAATCTTCTTATAGCCTAGGCCATCTTTATGTAGAGCAACAATTCTTTTTTTCAGATCCTCAGAGAGTTCTTTGCCATGAGGTGCCATGTTGAACTTCCAGTGACCAGTATGAGAGAGTGTGAGAGCGATAACACCAAACTTAACACACCTGCTCCCCATTCACACCTGAGACCTTGTAACACTAACGAGTCACATGACACTGGGGAGGGAAAATGGCTAATTGGGCCCAATTTGGACGTTTTCACTTAGGGGTGTACTCACTTTTGTTGCCAGCGGTTTAGACATTAATGGCTGTGTGTTGAGTTATTTTGAGGGGACAGCAAATTTACACTGTTATACAAGCTGTACACTCACTACTTTACATTGTAGCAAAGTGTCATTTTGTCAGTGTTGTCCCATGAAAAGATATAATAAAATATTTACAAAATATTTGTATTTTGGGGTGTACTCACTTTTGTGAGATACTGTATTACTTATTTATACTGATTACAGTTCCCTGGTGGTCTGGTGGCTAAGGATCCCACACAGTCACCGCCACGGCTCAGATTTGATTCCCGGGCAGGGAATCAACTCAGCCCCTGGGGGTTGCACTAAGTGCTGGTCCTGAGCCTGGATAAAATGGGAGGGTTGTGTCAGGAAGGATGAAAGCATGAAAGCTATGCCAAATCAAATATGTGGACCAATGATCCACCTGAAGGGTCTTCACTTTGTTCCTCTGGAGGATCCTTTACGGGATCTATGTAGAATCTTATAGAAGAGTTTTTCCTATTAGAGAGGACTCCAAGTACCAAGGACTCATTTTAAGAGTGCAAGGGCAATCAAACTGAACCGAATAACCTTTATTTATAACCAGCAGCCTGCTGCTTGTTTATCGATTAAAGCAACGCTGTTTATTCAGTGGAAGTTTAATGAAAAAATAAAAGTCATGCTAGGTGTCATGCCCTTTTCAGTAACTGGAGGTTGATATATGGATAGTTATACTGTATGTATGAGAATGTATGGGCATCAAATATGGCCTAAGGTCAGATTTTACCACATCCTTTTGCTTTATTTCAATATAAAGTATGTTCTTAATTCATGTGTTAATGTTACTTACCCTCGAGCACTGGGTTCCCAGTATGGAGCGTAAAGCCCAGAAAATGCTGGAACAAAATAGCAGCCATAAGACATCCCAGCTGCAGCAGCCAACTTTTCTATTGAAACATTTTTGAAATTTTGAGAAGAATTGGCAAAGAAATCCTCAAACTTGAACACTGTTCTCCACAACCCCCAAAACTATATGACTGGATCTCACAAGCAAACAGAATCATGTATCCACACAGTGGTTTTCGTATATTTCAAGTTACATTCACTGTCCCCTTATTTGGAACTCCTGCACACCTGCAGTTATCTAATCAGCCAATCATGTGGCAGTAGCACAATGCAAAAACCATGCAGATACTGTACAGGTCAAGAGCTTCAGTTAATGTTCACATAAAACATCAGAATGGGGGGAAAAGTGTTATCTCTGTGACTTTAACCGTGACTTGGTTGTTGGTACCAGATGGGCTGGTTTGAGTATTTCAGAAACTGCTGATCTCCTGGGATTTTCACACACAACAGTCTCAGAGTTTACACAGAATGGTGCGAAAAACAAAAAAATAAAACATTGAGTGAGTGACAGTTCTGTGGGTGGGATCACCTAGTTGAAAAGAGAGGTGAGAGGACTCAAACCAGCCCTTCTGGTACCAACATCCATGCCACTATTAAAGTCACAGGGATCACACTTTTCCCCCATTCAGTTTGATGTGAACATTAACTGAAGCTCTTGACCTGTATCTGCATGATTTTATGCATTGCGCTGCTGCCACATGATTGGCTGATTAGATAACTGCATGAATGTGCAGGTGTACAGATGTTCCTATTAAAGTGACTGGTGAGTGTATAAACTTTAAAATACTAAAATGTGGTGACAATATTGGTTACATTATGAAGAAAAAAATTGTAATGTCTCACCAATTTCAGAAGAAGATTTGAGGATTCCCAGATTGTCCTTCAGCCACCTAACTACTGCTCCAGCAATTGCAACAGATCCCTGAAACATGAACCAATCACATTAAGCACAGGGAATACAACTTTTAAAAACAAAACAAAATCCAAACATAATAGTGTCAAGTCATTTAACTCTATCAGTGGTTAAGACATTGGGCTACTGATCAGAAGGTCATGAGTGGCACCATCAAGCTGCCACCATTAGGCCCTTGAGCAAGGACCATAACCCTCAACTGCTCAGATGTAAATGAGATAGGTGTAAGCTGCTCTGGATAAGGGCATCTGCTAAATGCCATAAATGTAACTCTCTGCTCCTATAGTACATATGGAAATTTCCATCTTTCCTGTCTGGAATATTTTTGCTTTATCTCCCCCTTATCATCTGTGTCTACTCTGTTTCTTCATTTCAGTCCATGTGTGTATATACCGTAATGTGCAAATGCTTTACGTAGTGAGGATTCCTTAAAAAATAATTACATGAATAGGATTTATATTAAAAAAAACTCCTAGAAATACAGTAAACAGAAAAAAGGCCTAAATCAAATCTGTATTTGGTGTGACCTCCCTTTGCCACCCTTTAAAATAACATTCTCTCAGGCACACTGTTGTGCAGGTTTTAAAGTACTCTGCTGGAAGGCTGTTCTGTCTCTGCATGCAATCCACAGACTGGCTCAGTGTTGTTGAGATCAGAGCCATACCATCTGTTTCAGAACTCTTTGTTCTCATTTTCACTGACAGTATTTCTCTTTGACTTTCCTTGTGTGTTTGGGGTCACAAGCCTACTGCAGAATGAATTAAGAATTAGCTGCCACCCTGATGCTGCTGCATAATGGATACGAATCTGCATTTCAGCACTGACAAAAGCCTGCCGGGAACTTCCACTGTGCTTCACAGATTGCCTACAGACACTCATCCATGAATTACTTTACAGCCGATCAGTGGACAAACTGTCAGAGCCAAAATTTCAAATCTCTCATCAATGCAGAGCACCTTCTACCATTATTCTGCACCCCAATTCTTGTGTTTTTGCATGAACACCACTTCTGACAAGATTCAGGATCCCAGTGGTTTCTGCCAGTTCGAAGCTGATAGCAATGCTGGCCAACTTTCAGTTTTTTGAGAAGTAAGCTTGATGTATGTCTACTGCACTCAGTTTCTGTGCCAACTCAGCCCTACTCATTTGTTTGTACTTCTACAGAAGATCTTAGACAACATATCTTGAAATACCTCACGAAATTTCTGCTTGGGAGTGACCCACCTAGTGGCTTGTTGCTATGCTCAGTCTTGTCTTGTTGTAAAATTTTAAGGCTAAACTGCCCCATCTACCACAACCTCAACTCAGGCATTTTACTGGCATGGTTTGGGTCCAGCACTATGTATTGTGGTTCTAAGCTTCTCGTATACTCAGGGGCAGATTTAGTGATTCAGAGGCCCTAAGCAAAATATAGGAATGGGGCCCTCATTTCAGTGTTTTAACATTGATATTTAAAATTTTAGCACACTTATTTAGCATTAATAATTAAAAAATATACAGTATCTCACAAAAGTGAGTACACCCCTCACATTTTTGTAAATATTTTATTGTATGGGACATGGGACAACACTGAAGAAATGAGACTTTGCTACAATGTAAAGTAGTGAGTGTACAGCTTGTATAACAGTGTAAATTTGCTGTCCCCTCAAAATAACTCAACACACAGCCATTAATGTCTAAATCGCTGGCAACAAAAGTGAGTACACCCCTAAGTGAAAATGTCCAAATTGGGCCCAATTAGCCATTTTCCCTCCCCAGTGTCATGTGACTCGTTAGTGTTACAAGGTCTCAGGTGTGAATGGGGAGCAGGTGTGTTAATTTTGGTGTTATCGCTCTCACACACTCTCATACTGGTCACATGGCACCTCATGGCAAATAACTCTCTGAGGATCTGTAAAAAGAATTGTTGCTCTACATAAACATGGCCTAGGCTATAAGAAGATTGCCAACACCCTGAAACCGAGCTACAGCACGGTGGCCAAGACCATACAGCGGTTTAACAGGACAGGTTCCACTCAGAGCAGGCCTCGCCATGGTCGACCAAAGAAATTGAGTGCACGTGCTCAGCATCATATCCAAAGCCAAAGGCAGGCTTTGCAGAATAGACGTATGAGTGCTGCCAGCAGTGCTGCAGAGGTTGAAGGGGTGGGGGGTCAGCCTGTCAGTGCTTAGACCATACGCTGCACACTGCATCAAATTGATCTGCATGGCTGTCGTCCCAGAAGGAAGCCTCTTGTAACAATGATGCACAAGAAAGCCTGCAAACAGTTTGCTGAAGACAAGAAGACTAAGAACATGGATTACTGGAACCATGTCCTGTGGTCTGCTGAGACCAAGATAAACTTATTTGGTTCAGACTGTGTCAAGCATGTGTGGCGGCAACCAGGTGAGGAGTACAAAGACAAGTTTGTCTTGCCTACAGTCAAGCATGGTGGTGGGAGTGTCATGGTCTGGGGCTGCATGAGTGCTGCCCGCACTGGGGAGCTACAGTTCATTGAGGGAACCATGAATGCCAACATGTACTGTGACATACTGAAGCAGTTCCCTTCGGAAACTGGGCCGCAGGGCAGTATTCCAACATGATAACGACCCCAAACACACCTCCAAGATGACCACTGCCTTGCTAAAGAAGCTGAGGGTAAAGGTGATGGACTGGCCAAGCATGTCTCCAGACCTAAACCCTATTGAGCATCTGTGGGGCATCCTCAAATGGAGGGTGGAGGAGCGCAAGGTCTCTAACATCCACCAGCTCTGTGATGTCGTCATGGAGGAGTGGAAGAGGACTCCAGTGGCAACCTGTGAAGCTCTGGTGAACTCCATGCCCAACAGGGTTAAGGCAGTGCTGGAAAATAATGGTGGCCACACAAAATATTGACACTTTGGGCCCAATTTGGACATTTTCACTTAGGGGTGTACTCACTTTTGTTGCCAGTGGTTTAGACATTAATGGCTGTGTGTTGAGTCATTTTGAGGGGACAGCAAATTTACACTGTTATACAAGCTGTACACTCACTACTTTACATTGTAGCAAAGTGTCATTTCTTCAGTGTTGTCTCATGAAAAGATATAATAAAATATTTACAAAAATGTGAGGGGTGTACTAACTTTTGTGAGATACTGTATATAATTTGCATTTTAGGCGGCCCTTGGCTCCTGGGGGCCCAAGGTGGTTGCCTAACTTTGCCTAGTGCTAAGTCCGCCCCTGCATATACTGAATGTATTGGGTTGCTCAAGCCAGAATTGTTAGATGAAATAAAGGAGCCCTTCAACAGACAGTTGAACAGACAGTATAGTAAAATGTTGCACCCTGGGTTATATTCACCCTGACTTAGGACATGAGAGCAAAAGGCAATAAGGCACTGACTGAAAAGAAATAACCAAATGGGTTTACATTATGAAAAACATCACATACTCTGTCCATTTAAGAAAAGAAGATATAGTAAGATGGGTAAGATACAATATGTGTCACAATTGAGATCTGTCTACAGAAATGTGCCTTGAAGGAAGTAAAAGGCATGTTCTTAATAAGGGAATATAAATGTTAAACAGCATATAATATCTTAATGAGGAAATAGTAATATTAAACACAAGAATAATTGTGCATGATTTAATTATGCATTTGTAAAAAAAAAAATCAATTTTGTATATAGTTATATAGTTATAGACAAATAAAACTTAACAAGGGCAAAGGCATCTTTATATTATATTTAATCTGGGCTGCAGTTATTTGTATTTGGACCCAGGAAATAATGAAAGAGCCTTAGATAAAGTATCTGGAATACCTCAATAAACAAAAAAGAATATTCACCTCGAGTGCATAGTGAGCAGGTTTGTCCTTTCCCAGTTTGTAGGCAACTGTTGTGAGGAGGCCATGTTCTGACATCACAGGCTGTGAGGAAGAGTAAAGAGTTTACAAAAGTCATCTAGTGAATGAGACCACATGAAGTCATTAAAGCATTAAATACCTTGATTCCAGTATTTTTCAACATGAAGCATCCGGTTCCATATCTACGACAGAAGACAACCGTGGTTTGTTAAACATAAGCGCCTCAGGTGCTATTCATAATGTATGAAATGCTGCTCAATGTGCAATCAGATCAATAATGCAACATCTCTTGCTCTGAGTTATATTTCATCTGCAGCCGAGTCATCAACATCAGCACGTTAAAGTAGTGCTTTAATGAAGAAAGACATTCAGTTTGCAAATGAAAGACTGCCTGCAATGTATAGCCACGGATGATCAGACTGATGAAACAGACCAAACAACAAAATACTAGATAAGGAGTAAAAATCTTTCCCTCACATTAAGCATGTGGCCTTGATTTACTAATGGATGTGTATATAAAAAAGTCTGCAAACATAATAACACCCACAAAAAGTATGCAAGCTGTTTTTTTAAAAGGTCTACTGAGGATGTTCATTCACATTTACCTTATTCATATACTGAATTCTAATATCTACACTCTTATTCATTTACATCATATTTTGAATAGTTTTTGAACATGTTTCAGAGCCTTGAGACAAACAAACCACAGACCACATCACTGGCTCTGGCAACTGACTAACCCCCTTACCAGCCTGCATGTTCAGCAGGCTGTAAACAGGTCACTGTAGCTACTCTCAAAATGGATACGGATGTACAGCACACATCACCAAATGCACTGTTTCTGTAACGTAATGGGGGATTAGACGGATGCAAGTGCAGTTTAAAGTCAGTTTATTAGGAAGAACACCACCAGACTAATCCAAAATGTAAGGCAGATATCGTCGTCGAAAAGAGGCGTGGGTCGAGTGATCTACAAACAGGCATGAACTAGGCAAGACAGGAATCAATAGAACACGAGGACGAAAATGGGATCAAAAACCAGGAAACGAGAAACAATATCAAAGACTTGGTATCGACAGACTGCTAGGGAAACTGAGCAAATACTTCGCCCCGAACACGGAAACATAAGGGGTTTAAATACCAAACATAATCAGTGGGAATAACACAGAACAGCTGAGACATTAGGGAGAACCAATAACAGAACAGGGGCGGAGACAGGACATAAAACAAAACAAAACACACATGTAGCTTGGAAACAGAGTCAACGTCACTGAACCTGGAAGCATGCGGAAGCATCAGTGATCAGCGCGAGGGGGAATCGTAACAGCGCCCCCCACCAAAGGCGCTGCTCCCAAAGTGCCAAAATCTTTACCCCCTCTGGCGGTCCTAGGCCTCTGGGCAAGATTTCCACTCTGCTCCCCAGGTCCCGAGGCAGGCATTGGCAGGCAGGTCGTGAGGTGGGAACAACACTTGGAAGGCCGCATCATCGGACTCTGGTGTGGGCATAGTGTGATGAGCAGTCTCATCAGCCTCAGATGTGAGCAGAGCATGGTGGGCCGTCTCGCCAGCCTCAGACAGGAACTCGGCTTGGGGGGCCGCCTGGTAGATCTCGGACAGGAACTCGGCTTGGAAGGCCGCTTGGTTGGCCTCAGACAGGAACTTGGCTTGGGCTCTGCAAGGGAGACCATCTCATGGGTCTCAGGCTGGAGCTCAGGAGGGGAGGTTGCCTCGTTGACCTCCGGTTGGAGCTCTGGAGATGAGGTCGCCTCGTTGACCTCCAGCAGGAGCTCTGGAGATGAGGTCGCCTTGTTGACCTCTGGCAGGAGCTCTGGAGATGAGGTCACCTCCTTGACCTCCAGCTGGAGCTCTGGAGATGAGGTTGCCTCGTTGACCTCCAGCTGGAGCTCTGCAGTGGAGACCATCTCGTTGTTCTCAGGCTGGAGGTCTGGGTTTGAGGTCGCCACATTGACCTCCGGCTGGAGCTCGGCAGAGGTGACCATCTGCTGGGTCTCAGGCTGGAGCTCTGGGTTTGAGGTCGCCACGTTGACCTCTGGCTGGAGCTCAGCAGGGGAGACCATTTGCTGGGTCTCAGGCTAGAGCTCTGGGTTTGAGGTCACCATGTTGACCTCTGGCTGGAGCTCTACAGGGGAGACCTTCTGCTGGGTCTCAGGCTGGAGCTTTGGAGAGGAGATCGCCTCGTTGACCTCTGGCTGGAGCTCTGCAGGGGAGACCATCTGCTGGGTCTCCGACTGGAGCTCTGGGGTTGAGGTCACCACGTGAACCTCTGGCTGGAGCTCCGCAGGTGAGACCACCTTGTGGGTCTCGGGCTGGAGCTCCAGAGATGAGGAGGCCTCCCTGTTATAGTACGTGGGGAATGGCAAGACAGGTCTGCCAGACAGGTTGGTTCTCCCCAAAAGATGTCCTCTGGACTCCCAAACTTCCTCACAAATAGTTCCACAAACTGAGTCATACTGTTAAGTCGACTGGGTAGGTGCTCCACCCAGGTGCAGGCTGGGCCGATGAACTGGGAAAAAATGAACCCTAGCCACTGCTTCTTGTTGGGCTTGGGGTTCTCCAGGCTGGAAAAATACATTTGGCAGTCCAACAAAAAATACTCAGGGTATCCAAAAAATCCATCACATGGATCCAGGAGCTCCATGGCATCCCACTGGGGAAACTGGACTGAGTCATATGCTGGCATGGTGACTTCCAGGGGATTCATGACCAGCGGGTTCAAACTGGGCACCGACTTGGTTTTCTTGTTGTGACGTCTCCTCTGTTTTCCTTTCCATTGTTGGCGAAGTATTATGTAACGTAGTGAGGGATCAGACGGATGCAAGTGCAGTTTAAAGTCAGTTTATTAGGAACACCGGCAGACAAATCCAAAACGTAAGGCAGATATCGTCGTCGAAAAGAGACGTGGGTCAAGTGATCTTCAAACAGGCATGAACTAGGCGTGACAGGAATCAATAGAACACGAAGATGAAAATGGGATCAAAAACCAGGAAACGAGAAACAATAGCTTTGGTTTGACAGACCGCTAGGGAAACTGAGCAAATACTTCGCCCCGAACACGGAAGCACAAGGGGTTTAAATAACAAACATCATCAGCGCGAATAACACAGAACAGCTGAGACATTAGGGAGATCCAATAACAGAACAGGGGCGGAGACAGGACATAAACCAAAACAAAACACATGTGTAGCCTGGAGTCAATATCACTGAACCAGGAAGCATGTGCGGCGCATGGGGAATCGTAACAGTTTCATGCAGTCATAGCTATGAAAGATTTACTCTACCACAGGGCAAAGACTACAATAAGTATCTGTAGTACCCTAGTCAACATGACTGATCAGAGCCCTCAGACCTCTATCAGGATCAACTCAGGTGCTATGCATGTGTTTTTGGCCAAAGACAGAACAACTTCACTTATGGAAATATTCATTCATTTGTAAATCCAGTAGTGAAAATTATAAATGTTACACTGTAGATTGTATAGGTATTGACTGTATGCTCAGCACATCAGTCACTCACTTTCAGTAACCTCTTTATCCTGGTCAAGGTCACAGTGGATTCAAAGCCTATCGGGAACATCGGTGATGAGACAGGGATACATCCTGGATGGGACACCAGTCCATTGTCCATGCACACACACATTCACACAGACATTCACACATATTCACACCTAGGGGCAATTTAGCTTAGCTCAAGGGGTGTCAAATCTTATCCAGAAAGGGCTGCAGCGGTGCAGGTTTTCATTACAAACAAGCAGAAGCCACACCTGAGACTATTGAAAGCCAAGCTCAACTGATTAAATAGGTGGAATCAGTTGTGGCTCTTTGGATTGCTTGATTGGAATGAAAACTTGCACCCACACCGGCCCTTTGCGGATAAGATTGGACACCCCTCCCTTAGCTGATCTGTTCAGTAACTTTCAGCCATATTACAAGGTATGTCTCAGTGGTAGTAGGGACAAGAACATGACAGGACTATGAGGTCTTGCTCATCTTTTCAGAAAAAAAAAGATAAAAGAGGGAAAATTATAATCACATATATCTCCTAGCCAGCCTAGGAGACTTGCTGGAAGAGGGTGTAAAAAAAAGAAAGGAAATGAAAGCTGTGGGGCTAGTGCTAAAACATTTTCAGGAACCCCTATGGTGGTCACACACACTAGTGCAGACCGATGTTGCTTTTCTGCACTCCATGTGTTCTGTGGTGAGTTTGATTGATTCTCACCCTCAATAGAGTGGAGTATCAGTACCGTCAGAAGTCCTCGAAAGAAACAGCATGAGTAATTTATATGATTCTCATCCTCAATGGAAAGCAGAAACAGCATTTTGACTGATTCTCATTCACAATAAAGTACAGTAATAGCACATACGGTATTGTAAGTGCAGTCTGGGGAGTGCATTATCGGGATGTGTTATGAACCCTTGTGATGACTTTGATATACAACCTGAAGGAAACTGCCCTGGTGGTACAGAATGTAAAGAAGTAGGTGCAAGGTTATTTATGTAACCAAGGTTCTATGAGTGAGTGGAGAACATTTATTAGGGCACCTTGGTCACTCAGGTTGCATGTACCATTTATAGGCTACCCATGTGAGGTCATGGTCATGAGGTGATGACTAGGCTAATGGTACTTAGCAAAGAACCTTTCCTTTCCAATTGTTAAGTGTTAGAGTTTCCCTTCGTTCTCCGAGTCTCCGGCAGACTCTAACACTTCCGCATTCCACTGCGCGCTTTCCAGCGCTATTCAAAAACTCAACGATGGACATTTCATTCATAAAGACTCTCGTGTTGTTTACCTCTGCCATGTGCTTTATGTTTTGGTTTGTGTCATGTCTCCGCCTCCTTAATTCTTATTGGTTCAGGTTCGTCTAATTCATTCTGTGTAATCATGAGTTTCAGCTGTTTGTGATTTTCTTTGTGTTTAAATACGCCACTCCGTTTCCGCTTCGGCGCGGAGTATTTAGTTTGTCTTAGTATAAGTTTGTCATTGTTAATCATAGTCTTGGTTTTTCATAGTATTGTTATTCATAGTTCAGTTTGTTAGAATTTAGATGTGCTTAACCGTGCGCTTTGTTCCGGTGTTTCCCAGATCACTAATCTTGTTTACTACAGCCTGGATTACAGTTTGTTTTGCTCATAGTATGGATTCTTTTGTTTATAATAAACTCTTCTACATTTACTGATGTCTCCCCAGCGCATGCATCTTAACTCCCTCTTCCGACCAACACGTCTGTGTTTCGTAACAGAATACTCCGCCAAACATGGATGCAGCGGGGAAATCTTGGGCCGGCCACACGGAATTTTTCGTTCCTCCCTTCAATTCAGTGTCCTTTGAACAATGGACTTTCATTATTATCCCGGAGGCATATGATGGCTTCTCCATGTGGCCTCAATGTTTTTTATGGAAGGCCCAAATGTATTTTCTCAGTGTAAAGGATCCCTTGCCAACCGAAGAACAGTGGTTAAGGTTCCTCCTGTCCCGCCTGGTCGGTTCTGCCCGTCAGTGGGCGGAGCTTCACCTTGCCAGTGGGTCCACCAGGATCTCTTCGGTTTCCGGCTTTGTGGATCTACTCATTCAGGTATTTGGCAGCCCAGAATTCATGCCCGACCTCAGGACATTCTTGGGGAAGGACCGTCTGGGTCATCGGTCCAGCCAGTCATTCCTGGAGTATTACGAGAGGAAGCAGGCTAATATGGCGGCCTGCACCTCTCAACCCTGGACCCAGGAATGCGCTACCAAGGGCTGCACCCGGCAGGCCAGTCTACAGTGCCCCACCTGTAAAAATCAGGGAACTAGGAGCTATTACTTCTGCTCCCAGGACTGCTTTAAGGACAGCTGGCGAGCACACAAATGGCTCCACAGGCGGGCAACCCCAGAGCTCCAGCCGGAGGCCCAGCAGAAGGTCTCCACAGCGGCGCTGCCCCTGGAGGTTAACGTGGCGACCTCCAGCCCCGAGCTCCAGCAGGAGGCCCAGAAGGAGGTCTCCAAAGCGGAGCTGCCCCTGGAGGTTAACGTGGCGACCTCCAGCCCCGAGCTCCAGCAGGAGGCCCAGCAGGAGGTCTCCACAGCGGAGCTGCCCCTGGAGGTTAACGTGGCGACCTCCAGCCCCGAGCTCCAGCCGGAGACCCAGCAGGAGGTCTCCACAGCGGAGCTGCCCCTGGAGGTTAACGTGGCGACCTCCAGCCCCGAGCTCCAGCCGGCGACCCAGCAGAAGGTTTCCACAAGGGAGCTGCTCAAGGAGGTTAACAAGGCGACCTCCAGCCCCGACAAGCAGCAGTCAGAGGTTCGAGAAGAAACCTCCACTCCTGCCCTGTCCATGTCTGAGGTCCACGGGATGACCTCTTCTCAAGATAGTCCATGTCCAGGTTCCTGCCCTAATCCAAGTCCATGTCCAGGTTCCTGCTCTAATCCCAGTCCATGTCCAAGTCCAAGTCCAGGTTCCGACCCTGTTCCTAGCCCAGTTCCTAGTTCATTTCCAAGTCCAGTTCCTGATTTCATAGCTAGCTACATAGGTTTAGTTTCTGGATATGTGTTTGCTCTCCTTCTCAGTTCGGAGGCTGATTTGACTCCCAGCTCCGCTTCCAACCCAGCTCACTCCTCTGTCTCCTCCTCTGTCTCCTCCTCTGTCTCCAACCCAGCTCACTCCTCTGTCTCCTCCTCTGTCTCCAGCCCTGTCTCCAATTTAATTTCCAATGCTGTTTCCAACCAAGTTTTTGATTTTGTCTGTGGTTTTCGGTCTAACCGAGTTCTCTGTTCTGTTTCCAAGTCTCTCTCGAGGTCTGTTTCCAAGTCTCTCTCGAAGTCTGTTTCCAAGTCTGTCTCGGATCCAGGTGCCAAAGCTGTTCCTGATCCAGGAGCGAGAGCTGATTCCGATCCTGGTTCCAGAGCTGACTCTGATCCTGCTTCCAGGTCAAGCTCCAGGCCAAGCACCAGGTCACGCGCAGGTCCGAGATCCAGGCCCAGTACCAGGTCAAGCATCACTCCGAGCTCCAAGTCAAGCACCAGGTCAAGCATCACTCCGTGCTCCAAGTCAAGCTCCAGGTCAAGCGCAGCTCCGAGATCCAGGCCCAGCACCAGGTCACACGCAGCTCCGAGATCCAGGCCCAGCACCAGGTCACGCACAGCTACGAGATCCAGGCCCAGCACCAGGTCACGCGCAGCTACGAGATCCAGGCCCAGCACCAGGTCACGCACAGCTACGAGATCCAGGCCCAGCACCAGGTCACGCGCAGCTACGAGATCCAGGCCCAGCACCAGGTCACACGCAGCTACGAGATCCAGGCCCAGCAGCAGGTCACGCGCAGCTACGAGATCCAGACCAGGCATTCGACCAAGTTCTCGACCAAGTTCTCGACCAAGTTCTCGACCAAGGCCAAAGGGACAGCCCGACACGCTCTGCTCTGGCCTCAGGACACTGGACATTGCCGGCCTCGGGTCCTGGTGGGCAGATGTTATGATCCTGCCCAGGGGCCCGGGTCCGCCAGAACGGTCAGAACTTTCGGCGCTTCGGGAGAAGCACCTTTGGGGGGGGCCTCTGTTAGAGTTTCCCTTCATTCTCCGAGTCTCCGGCAGACTCGAACACTTTCGCATTCCACTGCGTGCTTTCCAGCGCTATTCAAAAACTCTCCGATGGACATTTCATTCATAAAGACTCTCGTGTTGTTTACCTCTGCCATGTGCTTTATGTTTTGGTTTGTGTCATGTCTCCGCCTCCTTAATTCTTATTGGTTCAGGTTCGTCTAATTCATTCTGTGTAATCATGAGTTTCAGCTGTTTGTGATTTTCTTTGTGTTTAAATACGCCACTCCGTTTCCGCTTCGGCGCGGAGTATTTAGTTTGTCTTAGTATAAGTTTGTCATTGTTAATCATAGTCTTGGTTTTTCATAGTATTGTTATTCATAGTTCAGTTTGTTAGAATTTAGATGTGCTTAACCGTGCGCTTTGTTCCGGTGTTTCCCAGATCACTAATCTTGTTTACTACAGCCTGGATTACAGTTTATTTTGCTCATAGTATGGATTCTTTTGTTTATAATAAACTCTTCTACATTTACTGACGTCTCCCCAGCGCATGCATCCTGACTCCCTCTTCCGAACCAACACGTCTGTGTTTCGTAACATTAAGTAGCTTACCAACCCAACCAGTCAGGCAGCTCATCAAAACTGAGAATGCAAGAGCTTTTAATTAATCAGACCTTTTTGCCAAAATTACTTAATGTAAGAAAAAACTTGAACCAGTGGCATACAGGATACACCTGTAGCCCACATGGAGCAGAGGAACCCGACCTCCAGTGACGACCCACGCTGAACCTTCATTCAGTGCAGTGAAGCATTAGGGTTTTCTCATTTGTTTATTAAGGGGCTCTTCTCTGCACCATGAGCATGCTCGAGTCATCTTGCTTTAATATTAAATGTAGAAAGGTGATGAATTATGAATCTTTTAGCATACCCAACTCAGAAAGTTTACATTTGATGCTGAATGTATGAACTAGTATTATTAACTTTTGAAAGTTGATTTCTATTTTATGTTAATGTATGTAAGGTATACATTGTTTGGAAAAAAAAAATGCCCCCCTGTAAAATATGTCAATCCCATGCCTTTTGACATTCCCTTATTTATTGCCATTTTATGATATGAATATTATATTCATATCGGTAGTTCTTTATAGCAATACAACAAATTAGGTTTAAAGTGCAAGTGTTATATAGTGTACAATTTAAATGGGAAATGCAGTCTTTAACAGTGTAGTGTGTCATAGTATAAACAGAGAAGAAGCAAAATGTAACTTTAACAATATGTGCTTAAAAACAAGATCCACTTGTTTAAAAAGCAAAGCTAATGAACACTTTCAGCTGATAATCATTGTGAATTACGATACAGTAATCAGAAGAAGAAAGTACACCCTCCTTCAAATCTATGTTTTTATTTATCAGGGCCTAATTAACACAACAGATTTCAATATGTAATCATTTGTTCCCAAAATGTAAATCAACATTCAGAAACCAGGTGGGGAAAAATAAGTACACCCTTCCTACTTCCATAATCATTAAGAGAATAATTAGCAGCCAGGTGTTACTAAAGAAATGCACAGGATTAGTTAATCATCAAGAAGTGTGACTTCCTCTATAAAAGCAGAACTTTTGGCAGATTGGTGTTCTGGAGCACTCAGGTGTGTGTCAACATCATGCCAAGAATACAGGATGTCACCCATGCTCTCAGAGAAGCAACTGTTGCTGCTCATCAATCTGGGAAGGTCATCAGTCCATCTCCAAACAATTTGAAATTCACCATTCTACAAGGAAAAGGATTGTTTTCAAATGGAGATCCTTCAAGACAGTTGTGAATGTTCCCAGGAGTGGGTGTCCCAGTAAATTTAGTGGAGATGTCTGGTCATCACACAGCACCATGTCTGGTGAAGCAAACACAGCATATTTTCACAAACACCTCATACCAACTGTCAAGCATGGTGGTGGAAGGGTGATGATTTGGTCTTGTTTTGCAGCCACAGGACCTGGGAAACTTGCAGTCACTGAGGCAACAATGAACTCAACTTTATGCCAGAATATTCTTGAGACGAATGTGAGGCCATCTGTCCAGTAGCTTAAGCTGGGCTGAAATTGGGTCATGCAACAGGACAATGATCCCAAGCACACCAGCAATTTGACATCTGAATGGCAAAACAAGAAAATAATCAAGGTGTTGGAATGGCCAAGTAAAAGTCCAGACCTCAACCCCATTGAGATGCTGTGGCAGGATCTAAAGAGAGCTGTGCATAAACAAATGCCCTCAAACATCAATGGGCTGAAACAATGTTGTAAAGAAGAGTGGGCCAAAATTTCTCCAAAATGATGAAAGACTGAAACTCCTACAGAAAACCTTCACTTCATGTTATTGTTGCTAAAAGTGTTTCTACATGTTACTGAATTATAGAGTATGCTTTTTTTAAAAACTGGTTTCTGAATGTTGGTTTACTTTTGGGGGAAAATTATTACATATTGATTTTTTTTTTCACCTGAGGTTATTTGCTTGTTTATCAAAGTCGGTGAGGACCACACAATTGTTGTTAAATAAAAACAAAGAAATGAAGGAGGGTGTACTTTCTTTTTCCCATGACTGTATATCACTCTGATTAAGCCTTTACGCTATTTGGTCACTGGACATCTATTTTATTCATATAGATTTTCTTCTTACACTGCTTGATGTTTGTATTTCTCTCCCTGAACCCATCTCTAAACCCACTCTCCTGCTGCTATTTTTTTTAATGATTGGACCATGTAACACTCTCCTGTGTTTGTATAGGTATGACGATGCGGGAGGCAGGCTTGGGCCAACTCAAAAGGTCCTTTTGTTAGAGAACCCCTCACACTCGGAGTCGCTCGCGAAGCATTCCACGCTCCGCGCTGCTATGGAGAACAGCGCACTTCCGCATTCACAAAAACCCGCCGGACTGATTCATTCATGAACTCACATTTTGTTTACGTTGCCATGTGCTTGTGTTTTCGTTTACATCATGTCTCTGCCCCCATTTGCTTATTGGTCCTTTTTGTTCATTGGTTTTCCGTTTTCTGTGATTATGAGTTTCAGGTGTTTTGAGTTGATGCTTGTTTAAGTTTGATTATTTAAACCGCTTCCCGTTTCCGCTTCGAGGCGGAGTATTACCTACCTAAATACCTAAGTAAGTAAGTGAATGTGTTGCCTTTACCTCGCGGTTCATGGACTATGGATTATTCTCTCGTTACTATTTGGATCTATGCCTTGCCCTTGTGAATTCTTGTTTTGCCTTTTGGGATTATACTCGTTTTTCCTTCTTTGGATTATTGTTTGTTTTCGACCTTGCTTTTATGTTCCTTTACTTTTGAATTAAGTTCCTAATAAACTGACCTTTTCCCCAGCGAATGCATCCAGCCTCTCCTCCATGTTACATAACACCTTTTTTGACGCTTTTCTTCCTGGCTGCACTTTTCATCCCCAGAAACACTCACATTTTCTTTTTGGTCTTGGGTCTTGGGCAGGCAGAAATTGATGCGGTCTTATCGATTTAGGGACGTACTTGTCTATGGCCCAAGTGGAAGCCCAGATACCGAACTTCCACCTGTCCAATTGCACACTTCTTTGGGTTTGCCGTGAGCACTGCACATCTCAAGGGCTGTTTTCTCCCAAGACCAGGACCACAGGGCTGGACCAATCACTGTGGGACTCCTCAATTACACCCATATCAAGCCATGAGCTCCTCCTGTACCACTTGTTTTATTCATACCTTCACCCACAGGATGTCTCAATGTGGTGTTCAATGAGATTAGTGCGACCGGGTAGAGGCGGGAGCATGCTGGAAAATTCTGATTGCAACTTGGCCAGGGGGATTTAATCCCCAATAATTTTTACAATTTGCCACATGTACATGACATACATGTTGTGCCTTTATCAGTCAGAATCACTCAGGATTCTGACTCGGGAGATTATTTTGAAGAGTGCCTCCACATTACTGCATGCTGAGATGGTGTGAGAGGCATGGCTTTCTGGTGGATGCTGATGGGGATTTGGATGATCTCAGTGAGGGCTGACGGAACCAGTATGACACTCTCCTGTGCATGTATGGGAATGAGGACATGGGAGGCAGGCTTGGAACAACTGTTATGGCTGCTTTTCTTCCTGGCCATGCTTTTCAGTGCTTTCTGTCCTACACCCCAGTGCACACTGTCTCTCTCACTGTTTACACACGAGTGCGCAGGGTTTACACACAGCCTGCAGATCCATACTGGTGTTCACAAAACCAGTTACTAAAGTATCCATATGTGTTAGTATTTCTTAGTGTGAATACATTTATGTGCACTCAAATACATCTAGAATAGTACAGACCTATGTGATTTTGAGACAATTATTGATTCCAGACAGTCTCCTATTCCAACTCTCACGCACTGCGCACTCACCCATCATCCACATCTGTCTTTGTTTTGAATTGAAGCTCACATTCCACTGAATGTCATAAAGTCCTGTCAGTGCATTACTTACCATTCATTATTCATATGTGGCAGCTTTTGATCTGACCATGAGTATTGTCACTGCCCGTTATATGACCCTTCATGCATGTTACTGTGTTTTCATATATAGTTTTTCCAGTATCTACCACAGAGCAGCATTTAAGCTGAATATACATCAAACCAAAGATATTAAAGAAAAGACATAATCTAAAAATTTCTGAATAAAATACTGCTAGCTAGTTGATTAGTGTTGATTACTGTCAAATCTGTATATTTGTACATTCGTTTAATTTAATGCTCAAGTGTTTAAATGCTGCATGCTGATATGCTCCATATTCAGTGCAAAGTTCAGATTAAAGAGACCATAATACTAACATTATTTGGCACTGCAGATTCAGTGGGAACACCTTTTTTGGATTCTACCAAATGCACTTTTGTCTGCTTATGATGGATACATTTTTTAAATAATAGTTTATTTTAAATTATGCACACTTAAAGCACTTTCAAACTTCAGAAATCAAGCATTTATAAGACCTTCCAGGAAGACATCATGTACACCTGCATCCTGCATGCTCCAAAAGGACAAGCCACCAAAACACATCTTAGCATTTTACAAAATACTGATAACATGTTAGAATTTTCAAAATATGTTTCTTACGTGTTTTTGGCCTGACCATCTTTGAAGCACATCTGTCCCACAAGAGCAGCCGACTGATCACCCAGACACTGAGGAACAAACACATGCAGTCTGTGGTCACTACCAAGAAGTGAATTGTTTAATCAATTAACAAAAATATTTGTTTGTCATCCAGCTGTATTAATAATGCATAATGGATAGATAATATCTGCTGCCTTAATACATTCATAACAATAAAAGATATCTTACTCCAGAAATGGGTATGCCCACCAGTGAACCTGAGCTCTAGAAACAAGAGCAGGAGACAAATTATAGGATGAAGCACATTTCCATACATACACCCATAATTATATTATAGAGTCCCTGTAATAATATAGTAATAATAACTCTACTGGAAAAATCAAGCAACATAGCATGAACTGTAGTACAGGAAACCTGCTTATTTATGATAAAAAGCAAGGGCAGTTTTAGAGTTTATCATTTAGGGGTACTCCAATAATATGTATCATGTGCACAATACCTCTTCAGAGTGCAAAAGGGAACCAATTGCAGTTTTGTGTGCACACATCTGTGTTGTGTACTGTACACTATGTGGTCAAAAGTATATGGACACCCGACTAATCACCCCCATATGTGCTTGTTGAACATCTCATTCCAGATTTAGTTCCCCTTTGCTGTTATAATTTCCACTCTTCAGGGAAGGTTTTCACTAGATTTTATTTAGCCTGGTTGTGAGGATTTGCCATTCAGCATTAGTGAGGTCAGGCACTGATGACAGGTGAGGAGTTGTGCTGTTATTTAACAAAGAAAAGCATATAAATGATGCTCAGGTGAAACTTTCTAGAAGAAAACATTTTTTAACCATTTATGAAAGAAGACTTCAGTCTGTCACAAATCCAGGGAATCCCATTGCTACATTCCCTCCACTGGCGTCCTGTAGCTGCTTGCATCAGATTTAAAACACTGATTCTTATCTACAAAGCCAAAAACAGATGAGAACCCACCTACCTTAAAGCACTTATCACACCCCGCACTGCACCACACTCTCTCTGATCCTCTCTCAGGGTACAAGGAAGGCATGCATCAAGAATTTTCTCTGTTCTGGCACCTTGGTGGTGGAATGAACTGAGACATCTTCAAATGACGTCTTAAAGGCCTACCCTTCCTGAAGTATTTAAATTAGCACTTTAATTTTTTAAAAATTGTTTTGTCTGTGTGCTTTTCTTTCTACATTATCTCCCCAACAGAGTTTTATAGACTGATCATATTCCTAGTCCATGACCTTGTGAAACAGTGTCAGGATATATTTAATGATAGAGACTTCAAAGGGTCTTCTGTAAGTCGCTGTGGATAAAGGCATCTGCCAAATGCCATAAATGTTAAATGTAAATTTAAAATGGACAAAACACAGAGCCAAAACTGGCACAGTCACAACCAGAAAAATTACTGACAACATGAACTAAATGGTAAATGGTCTGCATTTATAACCTTCGCGGTTCACAAAGCACTTTACACTGTGTCTCATTCACCCATGCAGAGCTACCTTGCAAACAACAAAACCAAAACACAGTCCAGAATCAGGGTTGAATCAAGGCAAGGCAAGGTCAAACAAAGAATCTATCCACAAAAACACAGCTCAGAACTCACTGCAACACTCACAAGTCTTCACATGGAAGTTCAAGTTTATATACATTATATAGCAGTTCCACAGGAAATAGGAAACACCACCAAAGAAGTGGATGAAATATTGAGGGGAGGACGCCCTCTGGCAGTCTGGAATGTAAAAGTCTGGGCTAGATGTCACAGTTACATTTAGTGTTGTGAAACGTCTTCAAAACACATTATTTCCTGTTATCACTTATGTTATAGCAGCTATAAAAAAGACAGTTCCTCAGCAGCCTCCATTTTTTCTCTTTCATGAAGTTAATAAAAAAAATGCAGCTTGTCACATAACCAAGACACAGCAAAATGCAAAATCCTACACTCCTGTGACAAGCTGCATTTATTTGATTAACTTCATGAAAAACATAAAACATAAAGAATATAAAGGAGTAGTTTACCTCAAAGTGCTGACACTGAATGAAGTGTCATAAATGTTTAACATTTTACATTTTACATTTTATAAATGTTAAATAAACATCATCTGACAGAAAGCTTCAACAGAGCAGCATTTATAATAGTATCATGTAAGACTTAAATAATGTGATAGTCCACTATACTATCACTAGAGTTGTTACTAGAGAAAAAAATAATGTATTAGAACATTTTTTTTCTTTATGGAATTTGCGTTGAAGTCTAGATGATGTCAGCTGTATGGTTATAGAATATTAATCAACCTTCTGAGCAACAGTGCAGTGTTAGTCAAAAGAGCCTAAATGTAAACAACTTATTTATGCATTATATTGCGAATAAATGAATATGCACAGAATTATTCATTATTTACAGTAAATAATAATAAATGTTAAATTGCATTACATCACCCAACAGATATGTTATTACACCATTCTGTTGTACTCTTGTTTTATTACAGATCAATCTTACATTTCCCTTCTATAGAAATTCATCTAGAACATAGCATAGCTTCAGTAGAACGTTATCTTTATTGGCAATAAGAACTGATTGATTGTTCACATTCACACACCCCCCCCAACAACACCCACTCACACCCCCACCCACCCACACACATGCACACACACACACCCAAACACACTGGTAACTTACCGTGTAACCATATATTTCTGAAGAGCTTCTAACCTCCGGGAGGATTTCAACAGGAACATCAAAGTACCTAAAATAACAATAATTCTTTTATTTATCAGATTTTTAAAACTAAAGAAATCATATTCAACAGTAATTTCTTGCCACTGTCTCATATTCAATTAGAGAAAGAAAAGAGCAAGCAATTGGCCAGGAAAAAGAAGGTCTAAAAATAAGGTAATAAAAGGTCTAAAAAGTATGTAACAGCAGAGGGAATAAGGAGTGAAATGTTGAATATTTGAAGAACATAATTAAATAAGGTTAATATATATATATATATATATATATATATATAAATATATATATATATATTTATATATATATATATATATATATATATATATATATATATATATATATATATATATAATTAGCTACATACAAAATGTATATTGCTTCAGCATTAAGAAGTTTGGATGCAGAGAAAGCATTCAATTGACTTAGAGCGGAATATTTATATTTAACCAGAATTGGATTTAATGATAAAAAACATACAGTGGTTAGAATCTCTATATACCTCTCCAACCTTTAGAATAAGACTAAATGATCACTTAATGAATGCAATTAATCTGGAGAGAGGAACCCTCCAAGGTTGTCCACTGTCTCTGGCTTTGTTTAGTATTTTTATAGGACCCTTAGCTCAGGCAGTGAGGGAGTTATATCCCTCACTGCAAGAATGGGCAAAAATTCCCCTTGCAAAACTGCAACAATTAGTATCCTCAGTTCCCAAACGATTAAAAAGTGTAATTAAAAGCAAGGGTGATGTAACACAGCGGTAAACATGCCTCTGTCCCAACTTTTTTTTGAGTGTGTTGAAAGGATCAAATTCTAAAGTTGTTTATATTTACAAAATACAATTAAGTTGGTCAGTGAAAACATTGAATATCTTTGCTTTTCAGTTAATTAAAGTTTAACTGACTTGACAAATCACAGATTTTAGTTTTTATTGCATTTTTTTTTAGAATTTTTTTTATATATATAAAAAATGGGGTTAGTAGTAAAAAGGCCATAAAAAGAAGGTGGATGCAAAAGGAACCCCAACAAAAACGCAATGGATTGAAATTGTAAATGAACTTTTCTCAATGGAAAGACTTACCTTTATGTTACATCTGAGAATGGATCTTTTTAGAAAGTTTTGGGGGAAATGAGAGCGTGTGCTTTTGTAACCATTTGTGATTCTTAATGTATGTAAGCTTCTCGTCTGTAAAAATGTAAGATTTTCTTTTTTTATACCTTACCTGTTTTTCTCTTGAAATGGATAAAAAACTGAATAAAAATAAAGTTTAAAAAAGAGGGATAATATAGAGGAATTATTATTGTTGAACCTATGTTACAATTTACAGTATAATGAAAAATGGCAATAAATATTTATTTTATGGTATTTTCTTGATTAAACAATAAAGAAATAATTTTCCAATAAACATTTCCTTTAAAGTTTTCCTCTTACAGCATTGTCACAATGAGCTAAATATTTAAATTCTAACAACAAAAAAAAACTAGATTCTTTTTTTTAAGTATGCTAATTTACAGTATAATATACATTACTGTGCAAATGTTGTAGGCAGTTGTGAAAAAAATGCTGTAAAGTAAGAATGCTTTCAAAAATAGACATGTTAATAGTTTATATTTATCAATTAACAAAATGCAAAGTGAGTGAACAGAAGAAAAATCTATATCAAATCAATATTTGGTGTGACCTCCCTTTGTCTTCAAAACAGCATCAATTCTTCTAGGTACACTTGCACAAAGTCAGGGATTTTGTAGGCATATACAGGTGCATCTCAACAAATTAGAATATGGTGACATGCCAATCAGCTAATCAACTCAAAACACCTGCAAAGGTTTCCTGAGCCTTCAAAATGGTCTCTCAGTTTGGTTCACTAGGTAAGCCACAAACATTCATTGCCAAAGAAGCTGGCTGTTCACAGAGTGCTGTATCCAAGCATGTTAACAGAAAGTTGAGTGGAAGGAAAAAGTGTGGAAGAAAAAGATGCACAACCAACCGAGAGAACCGCAGCCTTATGAGGATTGTCAAGCAAAATCGATTCAAGAATTTGAGTGAACTTCACAAGGAATGGACTGAGGCTGGGGTCAAGGCATCAAGAGCCACCACACACAGACGTGCCAAGGAATTTGGCTACAGTTGTCGTATTCCTCTTGTTAAGCCACTCCTGAACCACAGACAACGTCAGAGGCGTCTTACCTGGGCTAAGGAGAAGAAGAACTGGACTGTTGACCAGTGGTCCAATATCCTCTTTTCAGATGAGAGCAAGTTTTGTATTTCATTTGGAAACCAAGGTCCTAGAGTCTGGAGGAAGGGTGGAGAAGCTCATAGCCCAAGTTGCTTGAAGTCCAGTGTTAAGTTTCCACAGTCTGTGATGATTTGGGGTGCAATGTCATCTGCTGGTGTTGGTCCATTGTGTTTTTTGAAAACCAAAGTCACTGTACCCGTTTACCAAGAAATTTTGGAGCACTTCATGCTTCCTTCTGCTGACCAGCTTTTTGAAGATGCTGATTTCATTTTCTAGCAGGATTTGGCACCTGCCCACACTGCCAAAAGCACCAAAAGTTGGTTAAATGACCATGGTGTTGGTGTGCTTGACTGGCCAGCAAACTCACCAGACCTGAACCCCATAGAGAATCTATGGGGTATTGTCAAGAGGAAAATGAGAAACAAGAGACCAAAAAATGCAGATGAGCTGAAGGCCACTGTCAAAGAAACCTGGGCTTCCATACCACCTCAGCAGTGCCACAAACTGATCACCTCCATGCCACGCCGAATTGAGGCAGTAATTAAAGCAAAAGGAGCCCCTACCAAGTATTGAGTACATGTACAGTAAATGAACATACTTTCCAGAAGGCCAACAATTCACTAAAAATGTTTTTTTTTATTGGTCTTATGAAGTATTCTAATTTGTTGAGATAGTGAATTGGTGGGTTTTTGTTAAATGTGAGCCAAAATCATCACAATTAAAAGAACCAAAGACTTAAACTACTTCAGTCTGTGTGCATTGAATTTATTTAATTTTCACAAGTTTCACAATTTGAGTTGAATTACTGAAATAAATGAACTTTTCCACGACATTCTAATTTATTGAGATGCACCTGTAGTCAGGTGTATGATTAAACAATTATACCAAACAGGTGCTAATGATCATCAATTCAATATGTAGGTTGAAACACAATCGTTAACTGAAACAGAGACAGCTGTGTAGGAGGAATAAAACTGGGTGAGGAACAGCCAAACTCAGCTAACAAGGTGAGGTTGCTGAAGACAGTTTACTGTCAAAAGTCATACACCATGGCTAGACTGAGCACAGCAACAAGACAGAAGGTAGTTATACTGCATCAGCAAGGTCTCTCCCAGGCAGAAATTTCAAGGCAGGCAAGGGTTTCCAGATGTGCTGTCCAAGCTCTTTTGAAGAAGCACAGAGAAAGGGGCAACGTTGAGGACCTTAGACGCAGTGGTCGGCCAAGGAAACTTACTGCAGCAGATGAAAGACACATCAGGCTTACTTCCCTTCACAATTGGAAGATGTCCAGCAGTGCCATCAGCTCAGACCTGACAGAAACCAGTGGTACCCTGGTACACCCATCTACTGTCCGGAGAAGTCTGGTCAGAAGTGGCCTTCATGGAAGACTTGCGGCCAAAAAGCCTGAAAACATGGAAATAAGGCCAAGCGACTCAACTATGCACAAAAACACAGGAACTGGGGCAGAAAAATGGCAGCAGGTGCTCTGGACTGATGAGTGTGAAGCATGATGGAGGTTCTTGCAAGTTTGGGGCTGCATTTCTGCAAATGGAGTTGGGGATTTGGTCAGAATTAATGGTCTCCTCAATGCTGAGAAGTACAGGCAGATACTTATCCATCATGCAGTACCATCAGGGAGGCATCTGATTGGCCCCAAATTTATTCTGCAGCATGTCGATCCCAAACATACAGCGAATGTCATTAAGAACCAGCTTCAGCATAAAGAAGAACAAGGAGTCCTGGAAGTGCTGGTATGGCCCCCACAGAGCTCTGATCTCAACATCATCCAGTCTGTCTGGGATTACATGAAGAGAGACAAGCAACTGAGGCTGCCTAAATCCACAGAAGAACTGTGGTTAGTTATCCAAGATGTTTGGGCCAATCTACCTGCCGAGTTCCTTCAAAAACTGTGTGCAAATGTACCTACAAGAATTGTACATTTTTCTTCTGTTCACTCACATTAATTGATAAATCTAAACTATTAACATGTCTATTTTTGAAAGCATTCTTACTTTACAGCATTTTTTCACACCTGCCTAAAACTTTTGCACAGTACTGTATGTTTGATTAGAATAAGCTAAATCTGCATAAATAAATGTAGATTTTTAAAAAGCAATGTTAAAAAAACACGTGAGAATATATGCAATCAACTGGCAAAAACTTACCACATGTATTGTTTACATTTTTTTTTAATTACCCTTATAATCTAAAAGTATCTGAAAATAGTTGTTTTGGACATGACTGATGAAATAGCGGAGAAAGCCTTGAGAATGTGTGTGTGTGTGTGTGTGTGTGTGTGTGTGTGTGTGTGTGTGTGTGTGTGTGTGTGTGTGTGTGTGTGTGTTCACCTGCATAGATCCAGGTCCCACTCCATAGTGTGTATGTTGAACAGCATTGTGCGGCTGGCGTTGGTGACGTCTGTGCAGTGAACGCCACCATTTTTCCCTCCAGTTAAACTCTGAAACAAGAAATAAGTAGACAAATGGATCAAGCTGACACTCATGGTGGCAAGAAGAATTGGAAAATTAATCTATTAGATAATGGTAATTAATTAGTCCATCATGATCAGTCATGACTTATTTTTATATTTATACTATTTGTGTATTATTATGTTATTCTGAGCGAGTATTGTGCTAATTGTGTAGATGTGACAAGTTAAAGGAAAAACTGATGGCTCTGTTATGTTGTGGGAGGCATTTTGCTGGTATGGTTTGGGTCCGTTTAGAGATAAGTGTTTGGAGATTGGAGGAAACCAGAGACACAGGAGGAAACCCACACAGAGACAGGGAGAACATGAAAAACTCCACACAGACGGTAACCCGAGCTCAGGATAAACACTTGCTACAGTTTATCTGTATGTCTGTCTGTGTGTGTGTGTGTGTGTGTGTGTGTGTGTGTGTGTGTGTGGTCACTCACCCATATAAGCCAGGAGTCGATGGTTCCGAACATGGCGCGGTGAGAGCGGACAGCCTCATCCACCTCCACCACATTGTCCATCAACCAGCGCAACTTCACCGCACTGAAGTACGTACTGATGGGCAGACCTGTCTTATGCTGCACACCAAAGCCAAAAAAAGTGTCAAACAAATCAAATCAAATCAATTACACTATTTGGAAGAATTACAATTAAAAATTAAATACATGCAATGAAGTAAAATTGAAATAAAATGTAAATAAAACATCAAGCATCCTGGATGTTATTATAGCAGTTATTTTCCAGGCTGAAGAAGAATTATAAACTATCCTCGGCTCATATAATGATATTTTTGAGAAGTGTGTGCGCGTGTGTGTGCATGTGCGTGTGTGTGTGTGTGTGTGTGTGTGTGTGTGTGTATGTGTGTGTGTGTGTGTACGTGTGAGACACCTCACTGTCACCTTTAAGTGGTTTTTGTTCTTTCCAGGCGTTTTCTCAATGAGATGCTCAACAGTAGACTGAGTCCTCAAGTCCAGCCACACTAAAGATAAATGAAAAATAAAAGTCAAAACATTTCCCAAGGGGTTTTTAGTCATTTTAAACACACATACAGTATGTCATCTAATCAAGCAAAACCTGCCAAGCAAGATGTTCAAATCTTGCGTTCTGATCTGAAAGACACACAACAAATTTCTCTAAAGAACATGAACAATTTTTATTATAAAATAATTTATATTATTATATAAATAGTTATTTTTCAGTTTGAGCTGAGGCTGAAATAAACACATTGTTTAGTTTCTGTTCATTTCACACACATGCTCACACGCACACATACAAATCTAACCCTGGTCTTAACCTCAGTAACCAAAAGAAATAACTTCTAAGCCAAATATATTCAGATGTGCTACTAATATTCAACTATATGTATAACTGAGATGAAGTTAAAATATGTTAGGAATTCTATTCTTCTATTGTTCTCCTCATTTGTAAGTCGCTTTGGACAAAAGCGTCTGCTAAATGATTAAATGTAAATGTAAAAAACGCAAGGTGCATCTGTGTTGCTATAAAGTCCATAGAAATGGAATAGGGCAGTGGACATTATTTGCAGTAGTGAACAATAAAATACACATTGTTCAGTGAACAGAAGCACTGTTTTAAAACCCACTGCATCACAGTGTCAATGAATTTAATGCCTTTTTACTTTAAAGACCATTTTGGATAAAAGCCTGTGGTATGAGCTTTACCCTGTGTGTGCCACCTCGGTTAAATGGTGATATTCTGCCCTCTGCTGTCTTCACCAAATGACACTACTCTGGAAGTACGTTTTAATTTTTAGTGTTAAATGTCATTGTCTCTTTATAACTAACACCTGATCACTAACATAACTAATGCAGGCCCTCTATGTCTTATGTGTTATTGTCGGTAATAGAAAAGAATCACCCCCCTTTAAAATAATCACATTTTGTTGCTTTTCAGCCTGAAATGAAGATGGACACAGTTTTTGTTTTATCCAGCTGTATTTACTCAGTGCAACTTATAACATTAGTAAAATTAAAAGAATTAAAAACCAGAATTACTGAGTTGGAAAAAGGATCACCCCCTTGCTTTAATTTGCCTTATTTTTTTAATTACAGCCTTTAGTCTGTTGGGATATGTCTCTATTAACTTTGCACATCTAGACTTTGCAATATTTGCCCACTCTTCTTTGCAGAACTGCTCAAGTTCAGTTAAATTTGATGGTGACCGTTTGTGGACTGCAGTCTTCAAGTCATTCCACAGATTTTCAATGGGGTTTAAGTCTGGACTCTGACTAGGCCATGCAAGGACATTCACCTTTTTCTCCTTCAACCACTGTGTGGTCAGTTTTGCTGTGTGCTTTGGGTCATTGTCATGTTGGAAGGTAAACCTTCTTCCCATTGACAACTTTCTGGCAGAGGGTAGCAGATTTTCCTCAAGAATTTGACGGTATTTTTCCCCATCTATTTTCCTTCTATCCTGACATGTGCTCCAGTCCCTGCTGCAGAGAAACACCCCCATAACAGGATATTACCACCTCCATGCTTTACTGTATGAATGGTGTTATTTGGATGGTGAGCTGTATTGGATTTCCGCCAGACATATCGTTTGGTGTTGAGGCCAAATAATTCAATTTTAGTCTCATCTGACCAGAACACCTTTTTCCATGTGGCCTCAGAATCTTCAAGGTGCGTTTTGGCAAAGCTCAGTCATGGGTGGCTTTTTTCTTGCAACCCTCCCATACAAGCCACATTTGTGGAGAATTTGTGATATTGCTGTCACATGCACACAATGACCACTCTTTGTCATAAATTCCTGCAACTGCTTCAGAGTTGCTGTAGGCCTCTTGGTAGCCTCTCTGACCAGTTTCCTCCTGGCTCTTTCATCCAGTTTGGAGCGACGTCCTGATCCAGGGAGGGTCTGTGTTGTACCAAATACCTTCCACTTCTTAATAATAGACTTCACTCTGCTTCTAGGCATTGATAAAGACTTTGAATTTTTTTTTTGTATCCATCTCCTGACTTGTGCCTGTCCACAACTTCATACCGGAGATCTTTTGACAGTGCTTTGCCACCCATAGTTGATTGTTTGCTTCAGTTGCACTACAAAATGCTCCAGGAAAGTGCTTTTCATGCTGAGCTAATCAAAATGACCACAGCTGATCACAGTTGAAAGTCAAATGGCTTTGTGTGCCATTGAGAAGGTGATTAGCTACACCTTATTGAGTTTACAAGTCATTTTTAGGAGGGGGGTGATCCGTTTTCCAACTCAGTGATTCTGTTTTTTATTTTTTTTTCTGACATGTTGGTGTTATATCTTTCACTTGGATGTTATAAGTTGCACTGAGTAAATACAGCTGGATAAAACAAAAACTGTGTCTGTCTTCATTTCAGGCTGAAAAGCAACAAAATGTGATTATTTTAAAGGGGGGTGATTCTTTTCTATACCCACTGTACTTAAGGAATAAGAGTACTTGTATAAAATATACATTATGATGGGAATCAGAATAGGATTTTATACTATTCATTTAAAATAATATTATCACAAATCAGGCTTGAAGACAGTGACAGATACACATAAAATATTATCATTTCATCCATGTGCTCAGTGCTGGAGAATCTTTAACTTATCACCTGGCTTTTAAAAAAATCCCACAGAAAAACCCACAGAAGCCCAAACAGTTGGTGTGACTTTCCCTAATTATATGTTACCTGTCTACAATTATAGAATATGAGAAATAATACTGATGTACAGGTGCATCTCAATGAATTAGAATGTTGTGGAAAAGTTCATTTATTTCAGTAATTCAACTCAAATTGTGAAACTCGTGTATTAAATAAATTCAGTGCACACAGACTGAAGTAGTTTAAGTCTTTGGTTCTTTTAATTGTGATGATTTTGGCTCACATTTAACAAAAACCCACCAATTCACTATCTCAACAAATTAGAATATGGTGACATGCCAATCAGCTAATCAACTCAAAACACCTGCAAAGGTTTCCTGAGCCTTCAAAATGGTCTCTCAGTTTGGTTCACTAGGTAAGCCACAAACATTCATTGCCAAAGAAGCTGGCTGTTCACAGAGTGCTGTATCCAAGCATGTTAACAGAAAGTTGAGTGGAAGGAAAAATTGTGGAAGAAAAAGATGCACAACCAACCGAGAGAACCGCAGCCTTATGAGGACTGTCAAGCAAAATCGATTCAAGAATTTGAGTGAACTTCACAAGGAATGGACTGAGGCTGGGGTCAAGGCATCAAGAGCCACCACACACAGACGTGTCAAGGAATTTGGCTACAGTTGTCGGATTCCTCTTGTTAAGCCACTCCTGAACCACAAACAATGTCAGAGGCGTCTTACCTGGGCTAACGAGAAGAAGAACTGGACTGTTGCCCAGTGGTCCAAAGTCCTCTTTTCAGATGAGAGCAAGTTTTGTATTTCATTTGGAAACCAAGGTCCTAGAGTCTGGAGGAAGGGTGGAGAAGCTCATAGCCCAAGTTGCTTGAAGTCCAGTGTTAAGTTTCCACAGTCTGTGATGATTTGGGGTGCAATGACATCTGCTGGTGTTGGTCCATTGTGTTTTTTGAAAACCAAAGTCACTGCATCCATTTACCAAGAAATTTTGGAGCACTTCATGCTTCCTTCTGCTGACCAGCTTTTTGAAGATGCTGATTTCATTTTCCAGCAGGATTTGGCACCTGCCCACACTGCCAAAAGCACCAAAAGTTGGTTAAATGACCATGGTGTTGGTGTGCTTGACTGGCCAGCAAACTCACCAGACCTGAACCCCATAGAGAATCTATGGGGTATTGTCAAGAGGAAAATGAGAAACAAGAGACCAAAAAATGCAGATGAGCTGAAGGCCACTGTCAAAGAAACCTGGGCTTCCATACCACCTCAGCAGTGCCACAAACTGATCACCTCCATGCCACGCCGAATTGAGGCAGTAATTAAAGCAAAAGGAGCCCCTACCAAGTATTGAGTACATGTACAGTAAATGAACATACTTTCCAGAAGACCAACAATTCACTAAAAATGTTTTTTTTATTGGTCTTATGAAGTATTCTAATTTGTTGAGATAGTGAATTGGTGGGTTTTTGTTAAACGTGAGCCAAAATCATCACAATTAAAAGAACCAAAGACTTAAACTACTTCAGTCTGTGTGCATTGAATTTATTTAATACACGAGTTTCACAATTTGAGTTGAATTACTGAAATAAATGAACTTTTCCACGACATTCTAATTTATTGAGATGCACCTGTATTTGCTTTGTTACTATTAATTAAATTACATTTCTGTGCAAAAGTTTGCGTCATCTTAATCTGAAATTATGAAAACAATGCACTGGTTAATGAGAGCTATATTTTACAAATGTTCCTTAATTTAGACAAACATTTTTTTTGTCTGCTTTTGCTAATGGTGCTCATAAACACGGATATCTTTTTGTCCTGTGAATGTATCACTCTGTAGTGATAAGTGTGCAGGTATTATTCTTATTAATGGCCTGTTAAGACGGTCCACATTTAATGCTATTGCCTTGTGGGTAGGCTGACTCACCAATGGCATTGTAGAGGGGTTCTCCAGTCTCTTTGTCCCACACCAATGTCGTCTCTCTCTGATTGGTCACTCCAATGGCTGTGTAAAACAGAGAAACTTCAATTTCACTTTTATACAATGAGGCCCTCGTGGAGGAGCACAGATGAAAATTAAGCCAAACATAAATAAATTCACACACACACACACACACACACACACACACACACACACACACACACACATACACACACACACCTTTAATGTTGGTGATGTCAATGTTGAGCTGAGCGAGTTTCTCACTGGTCCTCTCCATGCACTCGTACACAGACTGCAGGATCTCCTTGGGGTCTTCTTCCACCCATCTCACGGCAAAAACAACAGATGACACAGGAAGTGAATATGAGCAAGGAAAAGCTTCGAACCAAACCAGAAATGCAAATGATAAGATTAAACATTTCATTATCCACTATACATTTATCTATATACAGTATATGTGTGCAATTTATACTATATATATATATATATATATATATATATATATATATATATATATATATATATATATATATATATATATATATATATATATACACAGTACTGTGCAAAAGTTGTAGGCACCCCACATTATCAAGTCAGTACAAAAAACATTTTAGATTCCCAAACATTAGTTTTCTAGCACAAAATGAAATGTTACAGAAAAATTATTGTATGTCATTAAAGAAAGCAGCAGATTACATAAGAGACACTTTTCAGACAGTAAACACAATGAAGGCTGCTGGGTTTTGCTGCAGAAATAAGAAGCGAGTGCGAAAGTCAAAGTGTCCAGAAGAACTGTGTCTGGTTCTGCAAGATGCTCAATAAAACTTACCAGCTCATTTCCTTATAAAACTGCACACACTGTACCGGAGACTACTATTTTTATTTTTTGTCACACCAAATATTGACTTTGTTTCATTTACTACTGTTTACTGATTTAATGTAGAAACATTTAATTTAATTATTTTGAAGGCATTTTTGCTCTACAGCTTTTCTTTGCATGTGTCTAAAACTTTTGCACAGTACTTTAGATAAACAGTGGGACCCAAAAATGTATCATTCTTACTCATCACTTCATTTCCAATTCAGTTATGCAATAATGCACTGTCAGGAAATTCTGTCAGAAAATATAAATGTTTGTACTGCTTATAGTGAACTTTTGAATCCGAAAAGAAAAATACTGCAACTTCCTGTAAATGTTTAATGTGAATTTCTGAGGAAAGACTGTTATGTGTGCACGTGTTGATAGGCATAAATTCTTTCTAAGCTTGACCCAGTATTGTCTACAACACTGTCCACATACAGTATTTTATGCTCGTGTGATTATAGTTGTGTTGAAATAGTTGTGTTAACTGACTGACATAATGGCATCATAAAAATATTTTAGATTAAGCAGGGTTGCCAGGCGAAAATCAGAGAAAACTAATCATCTAAACATTTAAACCTGTAAATAAACATTATTTAATATTGTTCTTTTAAAAAAAAAAGAGAAGTTGTAAGATGTCATGATCATTAAACTGCAATACTAGACTATTATTACCATGGCGTGAAATTTTCATACCTTTTCTACATAATGCCATGCAGACTTTATCAGAAACATAAACCTGCTCATATATTCATTTAGATAGTAATCAACATGCCCAGTTTTATCATCTATGGACTAAATTTTCCCTACCTTTATTTTAGATTATTATCCTTCCACTAATGGCAATGACACACAGGGATTACAGTAGGGTCAAATTGTGTTTTAAAATTTTTCAAACTAGATTCCATCATTCTGCCTTAATAAATATCAAAAGGTATATCCTTATTGACTAAAACAACAGCATGACTAATAATAAAGAGGGATTAAGAACTTAGAGAGCCATGGGCTGATACACCATGAAGGCCCCCTTTCCATGCCAAAAGTTCTTATGGTTATAAGTTTTCAAATTAGTGTCATAGTAAGGTTATCCACAGCACTCAGTTCTCCACTAACATCTATTGATTTAAATGAGTTGATATTGCTGGGGCACCAGCCAACACTTCTATCTCTCTTGTTTCTTGCTCTTTGGGTTTTCTCTTGTGGTTCCACTTTTGCTCTATTTGCAAATTTTCCAGGCATTACACACATACTGTATATATACTTAGCTAATGAATACATGCCAAGATGCACGTCTGTGTTGCCTGAATGCTCTCAGTGTCATCACCAGAAAAATAAAGACCAATTAATGACATGGGTTTTTATGAATTAAGTGCACATGAGTTATGCTCATTGTCTGTCAAAACTATTCAACCTTTCACTAAAAAAACAAAACAAAAAATAAAACAGGCTATAGCTTGAGGCCACTTGGACCAATTGGCCCTATGACTAATCCATCCATGACTAACAATCACATGTAGTGGACCTAATCTTATCAATATGATATGTTTTTTTGGCACTGATGTCAGACAGAGACTGTTTACTAAAAGCTAAACTAAATGATTCTACTCCTGATAAGTGATCAAATAAAAACCCAGCAGGGGTATCAGTCTTCTGGTCTGCTGATTATGAAGACCTGTTAAATGTTGAACTGTTAAAAGTGTTGAAAGGTTATTTTAACTTACCCTTCTTTGGGGAAACTCTGTGTAATTTCCACCTGATGCTGACTGACAAGCTCAGCTGTTTTAGCATTGAACACCTGTGGAGGAAAAATAAAACATACCATGTTGAATAACATGTTGAATCCATACCATGTTTGGACCATCTACCAAAGTTGTGGACTACAACTCCCATGGTCCTTAGCCCACAACCTCATAACATGGCCTCCCATCCCTGCTCAAAGTCACCTGATTACTAATGACACTTATTTGCAGTCGCTCTACTCACTTTAAATAACCTGGACTGCGGACGATAACTGGAAGTAAGACTGATATTGACTCCTGGTTTCTTCCAAACTTTGGAGATTTGGAGACAGGTTTTGGAGACTGCTGTCAGATGACCTCAGGAATACAAAAGCAGTAAAGCATGTTGTTGAAGAGTATGGTAAGAGGGATGAAACTAACTGCCTTGATAAATCTACTCAAGGTCTACCACCAGTATGGTAGAGTGTTGGGGCAGCTGTGGCTCAGGAGGTAGAGCAGGTTGTCCACTTGGCGGTTCGTGCCCCCACATGCAGAAGTGTCCTTGGGCAAGACACTGAACCCCAAGTTGTTCCTGATGGCAGGGTAGTGCCAAGCGCCTTGGAGTGTGTGTGTGTGTGTGTGTGTGTGTGTGTGTGTGTGTGTGTGTGAATGAGAAACAGTGTAAAGTGCTTTGTAGAACTGCTAAGGCTTTTTAATGCTATATACAGTAAGTGCAGACCATTTACCATAGGAGGGGGCAAGGTAGTAACAGAATCCACACCAAGGTCAGACCACAGAAGTGACCATGGCCCATACTGTCCTGCAAATATCTGGTGAGCCAAGAGTTGGTTGTTCTTGGTGGGAAGCCAGAGGAGTGAGACTAAGATATGAGTTGATGCAGTGGCACGTACGTTTTGTTGGCGGGAGAGTTCTCAGGATAGGAAAGCTCTGAAATCTGACTGATATCTTCATCCATGTCCAAATGAATGTCATTCACAATTTAGGATAGACTCCAGTTGTGATGAGCTCTTAATGCACTCTTTGGAATAAAAGCAGGAAGCCTATCTACCTTAGTGTTCTTACTTACAGGTCTATACATTTTGTTAAAAATTAAAGGAAAAGATTAGAGACCCACAGGATTCATGAGGGTTCAGTCATTAAGTGTTCATTCCAAATAAAGAAAAAAATCCAAATAAAGTCAGATCAGCTAGAACTACAAAAATGTGCCAATCCTCTAGAACCCCTTTGGGGTATAACCCCTGTGGGGTAATAAAGCACCTACCTCTACTTTAATTCAATTAAGTTAAATAAAATTTTATTTGTATAGTGCTTTTATCAGTGGACATTGTCACAAAGCAGCTTTACAGAAGCACTTCAGATGCATCCACCATCTATATAGTAAAGGGAAACCAGATAAGATCTGGTTGCAAAAGGCTAATTCAGCTCATTCATTTCCTCCCTGAAGTATGGAGGTTAATGTAGTGGTAGTATTGTACACTACATGGCCAAACGTTTGTGGACACCAAAACTGTCACCTCAAAGTTTGAAGCACACATTTGTATACTTTATCATTATAATTTCCCTTCACTGGAACTAAGAGGCCTAAACCTGTTCCAGCATGACGATGCCCCTGTACACAAAGCGAACTCCATGAAGACATGGTGTGTTAAGGTTGGAGTGGAAGAACGTGAGTGATCTGCACAGAGCCCTGATCTCAACCCCACTGAACACCTTTGGGATGAACTGCAATACCGACTGCACCCCAACACCAGTACCTGACCTCACTAATTCTCTTGTAGCTGAATGAACACAAATCCCCATAGCTACGCTCCAAAATCTAGTGGAAAGCCTTCCCAGAAGAGTGGAGATTATTACAGTGGTGCTTGAAAGTTTGTGAGAATCTGCATAAATATGAACTAAACCTCATCAGATTTTCACACAAGTCCTAAAAGTAGATAAAGAGAACCCAATTAAACAAATGAGACCGAAATATTATACTTGGTCATTTATTTATCAAGGAAAATGATCCAATATTACATATCTGTGAGTGGCAAAAGTATGTGAACCTTCGCTTTCAGTATCTGGTGTGACCCCCTTGTACAGCAATAACTGCAGCTAAACATTTGCAGTAACTGTTGATCGGTCCTGCACATCGGCTTGAAGGAGTTTTAGCCCGTTCCTCAGTACAGAACAGCTTCAACTCTGGGATGTTGGTGGGTTTCCTCACATGAACTGCTTGCTTCAGGTCCGTCCACAACATTTCTATTGGATTAAGGTCAGGACTTTGACTTGGCCATTCCAAAACATTAACTTTACTCTTCTTTAACCATTCTTTGGTAAAATGACTTGTGTGGTTAGGGTCGTTCTCTTGCTGCATGACCCACTTTCTCTTCAGATTCAGTTCATGGACAGATGTCCTGACAGTTTCCTTTACAATTCACTGGTATAATTCAGAATTCATTGTTCCATCAACGATGGCAAGTCATCCAGGCCCTGATGCAGCAAAACAGGCCCAAACCATGATACTACCACCACCATGCTTCACAGATGGGATAAGGTTCTTATGCTGGAATGCAGTGTTTTCCTTTCTCCAAACATAACCCTTCTCATTTAAAACAAAAAGTTCTATTTTGGTCTCATCTGTCCACAAAACATTTTCCAGTAGTATTCTGGCTTGACCACGTGATCTTTAGCAAATGCAGATCAGCAGCAATATTCATGTTCACGGAATATTACACATCTTGCTCTTGGAGTGATCTTTGTTGGTCATCCACTCCTGGGGAGGGGAACAATTTGTACACAATCTGTCTGAATGTGGATTGGAGGAGTCCAGAAATCTCCTGTGTTTGTGCCATGATACACTTCCACAAATGTGTTGTGAAGATCAGACTCTGATAGATCCCTGTTATTTAAAAAAAAAAAAAAAACAGGGCGCTCACTCACACCTGATCATCATCCCATTGATTGAAAACACCTGACTCTAATTTCAGCTTCAAATTAACTGCTAATCCTAGAGGTTCACATACTTTTGCCCTCACAGAGATGTAATATTGGATCATTTCCCCCAATAAATAAATGACCAAGAATTTTGTCTCATTTGTTTAATTTGGTTCTTTTTGTCTACTTTTAGGACTTGTGTGAAAATCTGATGATGTTTTAGGTGAAATTTATGCAGAAATATAGAAAATGGGTTCACAAGCACCACAGTATAACAGCAAAGGGGAATGGTTAGTATGCACATATGGGTGTGTTGATCAGGTGTCAGGAGTATTTTGTCCTATTTCATGCGTCCCTACTCCAAAATAACAACTATATATTTGATGTTGAGTGAGTAATTAATTTTGAGCTGTAGTCACTGAAGAAAGGTCAGCAGGTCAAAGTCTTGACATCCACTTTTACTAAACAGTCAAAACAAATGTTGCACTGTTTTCTTTGAAACTTACATTCCTGCTGGTGAAAAATGCTTTACACTACGTATCAGCACAGTATACTCAAGAAATGTACATCTACCACAAAGTAAATAGGAAGTGTTGAGGTGATTTGTTGGCATTATTCTATTAAAAATGGCATGTGGAGCTCACAGTGAGGAAAGAGAGAATACATAAGTCTAAAGAATACTTTCCTTATTAGGAACTGTCACTTAAAGAACATGAATTTAAAATAAATAAATAAAAACATAAGATATACTGTACATCTTAAAACATTATTAGTAGCAGGGGGAAGAACAAAGGATTTATCCACATTAGGACATCAGAAAAAAACCTAAATTACTACACAAAAATATGATGAAACTGCTGTAACACTCATTCACTTCATTTGTCAAGAAGACAAAGGTTAAACTGATGAACCTGTACTTTGACCTGTCTTTTGTGTTTACTTGGTTGCAGAAATTCAAGGTAGGTGAAAATTCTACAGCAGCCTCAGTGAACTACACTGACCAAACAACTGATAAAGCAGTTACATGACGTTATTGATGTCATTATGTCACATGCAGGAAGTAAAAACAACTACTGACTCTACTGCTGCACCGAGTCACCTATTTGTATTAATGTCACCTATTTTAGTTAGTTTTGTTAGTACCAGTACCAGTGAGTCATTTAGAAAAGGAGCATAACCTCACTCTTTCAAATCTATTTCCACACACAGTTAATTTTTAACACTTCCAGAAATATTTAATCTCTCACTTAATGCATAACATCAGTTTAACAGCTATATCTCCTCAAGCATATTATGTTGTAGTTGTTGATGATGATGATCATGATGATGATGGTGAAGATTAGTACTATTATTATTATTAGTAGTAGTAGTAGTAGTAGTAGTAGTAGTAGTAGTAGTAGTAGTAGTAGTAGTAGCAGTAGTAGTGGTAGTAGTAGTAGTGGTAGTAGTAGTAGTGGTAGTAGTAGTAGTAGTAGTAGCAGTAGTAGTGGTAGTAGTAGTAGTGGTAGTAGTAGTAGTCGTGTTTGTTTTATTTTGTTTTGTTTTGCAATTTTTACCCAGTATTTTGTCACACCTGCGATTGTAAAACTAAAACTTTTACAACTCAAACCACTAACAAGCCTTTGGGAAATCACCTGTCTAAAACTTTAAGATGTCTTCATGAGGACATATTTTGAATCAGAAATTAGATTAGTTTAAGAAGTTTAAAAGCTCATACAACATGTCCTCATACTTGCAAATATGACACAAATATGTAAGAAATTGTATAAAAAGTTACAAAGGTTAAGCTTGGGGGGGATCCACAACCCACTTTTTTCCCCCTTTTTTTTCATTTTGTGAATTTTTTTTGACATATCAGGATCACCCAATACATATAAGAAGCCTCAGTGTCAGAAGTAGGAATAAAAAGGGAACTGAATCTCAACACTGTACATCACAAAGGAAACATGAGTATCAGTACATTGCGTGGCACAGTAGCAACATGGGAAGCTCTCTACTCAGAGATGAACCAAAAAGCCAGACTCCAAAGACAGAAGTAAATGACTGAAATTAGCATTGTTTTCTGCACTGCACTGCCTTCACCAGTGATCTGCATGTACATGACTGTATCCAGCAAACTCAATGATTTTATGTCATGATATCTAATTACATGGGAGCCTGTATAACATCATACATGCTATGAAAGCAAAGTTGCAACACTGTTGTGGTTGTTAAAATCTAGGATCTTTTCCAAGTTCCATAAATATACCCAGTGTAAATGTTTTAACAGTAGAATAAGTTTCTCATAAGACCAAAAAACCCTTAAACCAAAACTCACTCCAGTCAGGACTTGCTCATTTTAGTTTGTGAAGCTGTATCTTTTAGGAAACTTCTAACTTCTATGAACTTCTAACTGGGCAATGAATATTAAGTGACTCTACATCTCAATAAGAGAAGCTCATATATTCACTCAGATATTTTGATCCCGCAGCAGAGAGAACATCTGATATTTTTTTTCCCAGTACGTGAATTAATCAATGAATAGTTTTAACAGACATCACTGGAAAATCCAGCCACAAGCAAATATGCAACGCAGTTAATTGATAATACGCTTAAAGTTTAGCCTTTTAAAATCCTAACAGTGAGAACCAATTTTCAAAAATATATATTTATTTATTCTCACAGTTAAGAGTTAAATAATAAACATACAGCAATGGGCAGACTATATCTAACTTGTTAAACAGATCACAGAAACAGAAACAGGCCATCACACTGAAAAGTATTTTGTATAAATAAATGTCTGGGTTTCTCACATTTAAAAGAAAATTCCTCAAGGGTTTGGATGGTTAAGGGTTCTTAGGTTCCTAAACAGGTTCTATATAAAATCTTTAAAGGTTTTCACCAAAAGCAATAAACTGAAGAAACCTTTATGGTGATTTAACCTAGAGTGTACACATTTCTCTACAAGACTGCATACAAGATAAAATCTCAGCAGGTGTGCATTATTATTATTATTATTATTATTATTATTATTATTATTATTATTATTAAAGTTTTTAAGTAAATGGTATTATTTCTGTGTTACTTTGTACTTTTCCAGATAACGACAGAGCACACTATGTAGTACAGTACATGCAGTATATAACACACACACACACACACACACACACTCACCAGAAACCTTGTGGAGCTGGTCCCCTGGTCCACTGCCCCAACTAGTGGATCATCCGCCATGGTATCACTCGGATACACTGTGTGTGTGTGTGTGTGTGTGTGTGTGTGTGTGTGTGTGTGTACTGGCGAGAAGTTACTGTCTCGCATTTATATATCTCCGGGGCGAGGGCGCGCGCGTGCGTGCATGCGTGTGTGTGCGTGTGGGTCACAACCAGTTTCCTGGCTAAGAGCTTACACACGAAGTCGTTGTTGTTGTTGTTGTTGTTGTTTATGTCACAGATTAAATCCGACGTGTGATATAAAATCCAAAGAGAATCAGTATTCTTTGTGTGAACGTGTCATTCACAAACGATCCGACTCTTTGAACCGACTCTTTTAGTTGAGCTTAACTAAATGATCTGATTCACTGTAAAGAGCCGAACTTCCCGTCACTGGTGTTTGACTCTTCTCTGTGTAACTGACATATCATGAGGGTCCGACTCATAATGGAAGTTAAGTCAGACACAGCAGCACAATAAGCAGGAATTTCCTGTCAGCAGTGAATCATCCCATTATGGGACCAAAATGGGAAGAGTTTTGGGCTGGATTTAATAAAAGTTAGAAGAGTACCTGAAGTCTACATACATACCGTCTATGGCATACTCTTCCATCTACACATACCATCTAGCCCCACTGTCATCCAACAGTGCTGTGTGTGTGTGTGTGTGTGTCCACTTCCTATCTCTGTTGTGTCATGTGGTTTTGTATTACACACACTCACTGACCTAAAAACCTCAGACATCAGAGAGTCACACCCTCCATCATAAATGTTTATCATGGACCACCCTAAAGCTAGTGACTGACTGGAGAATAGATTGAATTTCTCCTCCTGAACAAAATATAATGTTTTCATGTTTTGATTTTAACTGAAGAAGTATTCTTAAACCCAGTATGAATTTATCACCTGTATATATAAAACAGAAAATAACAACAACATCAATTAAGGGGGGGGGGGGGGGGGGGGGGGTGTTGCGATGTATTACAGGAAAAGAAAACCAAACCAAAAAAAATAATAATAATAAGAAGAAGAATGTAACCACTCAAATGAGTACACTTCTCGATTTTCATAAGCTAAAAAAGTGAAATCTCTTATAGTTCAGTCTGAGGTCACTGAGGCTCGTGCGATTGGTCAGATGACCTGAAGGGAACATACATTTTAATTTTAACAAATAAGGTCACAAACTTTTTTATTTTTTATTTTGCAAAGAAGAGGAACAGTGAGAGGGTCAATGCACATCACAACTGAATCTTTCCTGTTCTAAAACACCTGATTCAACACATCAAGTACTGGTGTTAGAGTAGAAAACAGTACACAGTGGAGTGTTACTGGACTCCGAATCTGAGCTGCCCTATGCAGTGTTTTCTGTAGTTATGTCCAGCAGATGGTGCTGTATGTTTAAGGCACATTAGCGCTTGAGACAGTGTTCCCTTCATGTGGGGATTGTAAGGTTAAAGCCTTTTGATCTTTTGTTTAAAAAAAATCACAAAAACACTCTGCTCTCATGGATATCAATTGCAAACACAACACAGGTTTATAAAAAAAATCTTTGTTAAATATATGTGTGCCACAATTATTGACACCTTTATGAATTCATATGAGAAAAATACATTTGAAGTATTTTCCCATTGATATTTTACATTTTTTAGTACACCTGGATGACTTGGAACAGGAAATTGTTCAACCATGACTTCCTGTTTCACAGGGGTACAAATATGAGGTAACACATAGGCCAAATTCCCTTAGTCATTCATACCAATGGGTAAGACCAAGGAATATAGCTGTGATGTGCAGCAAAAGGTTGTTGAGCTTCACAAAATGGGAAGAAAATAGCACAAGCATTGAAAATGCCCATTTCCACCATCAGGGCAATAATTAAGAAGTTCCAGTCAACTGGAAATGTTATGAATCAACCTGGAATTGGATGTGTCTCTATATCGTCTCAACACACTGTGAAGAGGATGGTTCGAGTGGCCAAAAAAACCCTCCAGGGATCACAGCTGGAGAATTGCAGAAGTTAGTTGAGTCTTGGGGTCAGAAAGTCTCCAAAACTACAATCCGAAGTCACCTACATCACCACAAGTTGTTTGGAAGGATTTCAAGAAAAAAGCCTCTACTCTCATCCAAAACCAAACTCAAGCGTCTTCACTTTGCCAGACACTACTGGAACTTCAAATGGGATCGGGTTCTATGGTCAGATGAAACCAAAATAGAGCTTTTTGGCAATAAACTCCAGAGGTGGGTTTGGCGCACACAGAGAGGTAGCCATATGGAAAAGTACCTACATTTACATTTATGGCATTTGGCAGATGCCCTTATCCAGAGCGACTTACATTTTTATGTCATTTATACAACTGAGCAGTTGAGAGTTAAGGGCCTTGCTCAAGGGCCCACAGTGGCAGCTTGGCAGTGATGGGGTTTGAACTCACGACCTTCTGGTCAGTAGTTCAACGTCTTAACCACTGAGCATGGACTCTGCGAAATCTGAAGGATCTGGAGAGATTCTGTATGGAGGAATGCATACAGTATTCCTTGCCATGTATTCTCCAAACTCATCAGGCATTATAGGAGAAGACTCAGAGCTGTTATCTTGGCTAAGGGAGGTAGCACAAAGTATTGACTAAAAGGGTGCCAATAATTGTTGCACACCTATATTTAACAAAGATTTTTTTTTTGACAAATTTGTGTTTTGTTTGCAGTTGTTTGATATCCATGAGAGCAGAGTATTTTTGTGAATTTTTTAAAAGGTTAAACAATAAAGACAATTTTTCACAGCCTTCTTTGCTCATATTTACCAAGCGTGCCAATATTAGTGGTGGGCACTATATTTACATACAGTACAATAAATTATAAAATACAATCTCCCAATATGCACTTCCGATGTTGGGGGTTCGTTTCCAGGGTGTGTGCAGAATTTGTATGTTCTCCCCATTCTTTGGGGGTTTGATTTTCGCAACCAACAAAATTCAAGTGAAAAACAAACAGAAATGATTTAGGGAAAAAAGAAAAAAACTTACAATAACCTGGTTGTATAAGTGTGCACACCCCTTCATAACAGGACCACAGTGACATCACCAAGAACATGACGTCCTTCCAATATGTACAAAAGGACAAAAAGAAAGCTTACCAGGGAGGCCACCAAGAGACTTACAATACGGCAACATTAAAGGAGCTGCAGGAATATCTGACAAATACTAATCACTACCTGCATTTGATAACAATCTCTTGTATTCTTTACATGTCTGAGCTATGGGGTAGGGTGGCTAGATGATAGTTCTTTCTTACAAAAAAAAAAACATGCCTACCTAAACCATCCTAAAACATGTGCCATGTGCCAAAATATGTTATGGTTTGATGAGTCCAAGGTAGAACATTTTTGGCATAATTCTAAAAGATATGCTTGGAGCAAAAACAAGACAGCTTATCACCCAAAGAACACCATACCCATAGTGAAGCATGGTGGTGGCAGCATCATGCTATGGGGCTACTTCTCTTCAGCTGGAACTAGGTCTCTATTCAAGACAGAGGGAATTATATATAGCTCCGAATACCACTCTATTTTGGTACAAAACCTGCAGGCCTCTGTTAGACAGCTGAAGATGAAGAAAAAAATCACAATAACGACCCAAAGCACAAATCCAAGTAACCAAAGGAATGGCTTCATTAAAAGAAGATGATAAATGGTCTGTATTACTATAGCGCCTTTTAACCTTAGCGGTTCTGTAAAGTGCTTTACACGGTTTCTCATTCACACACCAATGCCATGCAAGTTGCTAGCCTGCCATCAGGAGCAACTCGGGGTTCAGTGTCTTGCCAACTCTGCAGTTAGTAAACAACCCACGTTACCACCGCGTTAGCCACAGCCTCTATCGTTTTGGATTGGCCCAGTCAGAGCCCAAATCTAAATCTTATTGAAAACCTGTGGAATGACGTGAAGAGGGCTGTGCACAGGAGATCCCCTAGCAATTTGATAGATCTGGAGGATTTTTCCAAGGAAGAGTGGAATAAAATTGCCAAATCAAGATGTGCTAAGTTGGTAAACTCTTACCCAAAAAAGTCTGCTGAGTGTTGTATTACAAGCAAAAGGGGCTTTAGCAAAGTATTAGTTAAGGGGTGTGCACACTTATGCAACAAGAAAAAAATGAACAAAAATGTTTTTCTTAAAACATTTCTATTTGTTTTTCACTTGAAAAACCTGTTGCTGCATCACATTAAAGGTGGAAAAAGATCTGACATGATTTATCTTGGTTTCATTTTTTACAGCACAAAAACCTGTCATTTTAACAGGGGTGTGCAGACTTTTTTATCCACTGTATTTACCCACACTGCTGGCCATGCATATGCAGCAACCCCTACTGGTAGAAAAGTGTAATTGTGGTAAACTGATTATGAGGAGCTTCCTTCACACTTATTGTCAATCATATCAGCATAATTGACAGAGCAATTACTGATGTCGGTGCTCACAAAGTGCAGACAGGTGACACAGATGAAATGTAAAGTAAAATCATATCTAAAGATTGACTGCTGAGAGTGACAAGTTTGTGATGATTTTAGTTCTTTATTATTGGTCTTTTAGCAACAGACACATTTCAAAGAGAAACTGGAGAACGGTATGGCATTTCCCAACCAACTATGAGCCAAATACTGAGACACATTTCTTGCATTTATATCGCTTATGCTGCAATACATTACATTTCCAAATGCAGTAGTGGAAAAGACAATGAGGGACATTCATGCCATCACAGGTTTTCTAAATGTATTTGGGACAATAGAGTGCACATAGCAATAAATTAATTATATATATATATATATATATATATATATATATATATATATATATATATATATATATATATATATATAATATATTTTGCATTTATTTCTTTATTTATTTCACAGTGTGTGTAACAGAAATATAATAAATACAGCTATTTAAACTTGACATTGTAATCCATATGTAAAATTGCAGTAACTCATCACAAATTATATTATTTGAAAGAGGTTTACATTAGTTCACAGGTTTTTAAGCTAGGGGTCAATTTATGAAAGTGTATGATTTACAAATGGGGTCACGAGAGAAACTCACAATATCGGCTTTTGTTTTTATTAATTTATTATTAATTAATGTTAGAAATATCAAAGATGGATTTTGTGCGCTAATATTTTGAAATGTTGCTAGGAGTCACATTCAAACAAGCTTCACTTAAATGAAGGGTATACAGTGCTGTGAAAAAGTATTTGCCCCATCCTGATTTCTTTTGTGTGTGTGTGTGTGTGTGTGTGTGTGTGTGTGTGTGTGTGTGTGTGTGTGTGTGTGTGTGTGTGTGTGTGTGTATCTCATAGCAAATAGTTTCAGAAATTAAAACAAAAACTAAGATAAAACAAAGGCAACAGGAGTAAACACAAAATGCAGTTTTTTATATGGTAGTTATTTACTGAAGCAAAAACATTATTCAATACCAATTGTGTGAAAATGTATTTGTGAGTTCTATTTTAAGTCTGGTTCCTCTCAATAGACCTCATTATCAAGCTGGATACAAACTGATTTATTTGTAAATTGAATGCGAATACCAAATAAATTCTTTGTCAACACATGCAAATGAGTTGTGTTGGCTTTGCACTTTATGGGAGATCAAAATATGCATGCGAGTACAAAGAAAATCAACATTTATGAAACTTTTGTAAAAAGACAGGTAGCATCTAAGAAGATGGGTCTTAATTCCAATTCTTGTTTTGCCATTGATAGTATACTGTACACATCTACAAATCTCTACACATCTGCTAATTATTAAGTCCTTTCTAAGCCAGAAAATCTTTGTTTGCCCTCATATATGGAAATGTGGAAATATATCACTGAGTCTACATATAGAAATTACAGGAACTCTGGCAAGGCCTTGCCCTTAAGTCCATGTATGAAAATGTGGGTGTATCTATGTGTCCATTAGGCTCCAGGCTCCCCGTGACCCTGTGTAGGATAAGCGGTACAAAAAATGGATGGATGAATGGATCTATGTGTCCATATTTTTTTTTTTTAACTTCAGTTATGAAGAAATAAGTCACTGCAATTCATAATATACACTAATTGTCCAAACATTTGTGAACACCTGACCACAACACCAATACATGGTGTTCCAACAGTCTCCATACATAGGGGAAATGAACACTTTTGTGTTAAATGACTTATCTAAGTCATTCTCATGGCTGGATCGGGAAGCTGTCGCAAGGTTGTGATGGACTTTAACAGGAAAAATGACAAGCACCTCACACACAACATTGTTGCCAAAGTTATTAACAAATTCAAAGAGACTGGAAGTGTTGCGGACCACCCGAGAAGTGGATGTCCACAAGCATCCACTGACGAAGGCACAACCGATGTGGTGCTGGCAAATATAGTCCCCTATATATGGAGATTTTTGGGACACACTGTATATTGTCCTTCCCCAAACTATTGTCACAAAGTTGGAAGCACACAATTGTATAGAATGTCTTTGTATGCTGTAGCATTACAATTTCCCTTCACTGAAACTAAGAGGCCCAAACCTCTTCCAGCATGACAGTGCCCCTTTGCATAAAGTGAGCTCCATGATGACATGGTTTGCCAAGGTTGGAGTGGAAGAATTCGAGTGTCCTGCACAGAGCCCTGACCTCAACCCCATTGAACACCTTTGAGATGAACTGGAATGCTGACTACACCACAGGCCTCCTCACCCAACATCAGTGCCTGACCTCACTAATGCTCTTGTAGCTGAATGAACACAAACCCCACAGCCATGCTCCAAAATCTAGTGGAAAGCCTTCCCATAGGAGTGGAGGTTATTATAAAAGCAAAAGGGGGGAATACGTTTGAAATGGGATGTTCAACAAGCACATTTGGGTGTGACGGTCAGGAGTACATATAGTGGTCATACAGTAGTATACTGTTTTCACAGATGTCATTAACATGAGTGTGTGGGGGAGGTGCCATCAAGCACCATTTGTGAATAGAGAGAGGTCACACAGACAGTGGGTAGAGAGCCCAGGAGAGCCTAACCAAGTGGCACCGAAAGTAGAAAAGTGTGTTTGTGTGCATACTTAAAAGTGCTCCATGTAATAAACGAAAAAAGGGAAAAAGTCAAATAAAACAGACAACCCAGTCATGCTCTCCAAAGCCTGCATCTCGTGGCTTCATGGCCTCGCCCCTTGGAGAGATCATAAAGGCCCTCGCTGGCCTCTACCAAACTCAACACCTGAACCTGAACCTCAACCTGCAGGCTAAACAACAGTGTGTTGAGATTATCCTCTGGGTGGAGACTGAAGATTGACAGGTGTTGTCAGGTCTGGAGCTTGATCCAGCCCTGTAGTACTCCTGTGGCAGCTGTGGTGACTACAGAGTCCATGGCCCATATCATTGTGATGAACATGGCTCCACAGGATGATTCCAAAACATTAAATTAGTTCTTTGAGTATGCGATGGAGCACAGTGGGAGATCCAGCGTTTCCCCTATTTTCAGCGAAAGCCCAGGTTGCAACCAAACAGTTGTCCCTCACTAATCTGCTTGAGTACTTAGATCTGAAGAGAAAAATCCTGCAGCAAGTTGGCCACACCTCCAAACAATACCATCAGTGATATCGATCACTGACTCAGAACAAGGTCGGATACCATTCCAAGGTGGTTGCTGGCTGATAAAATGACGCTGAGGAAGTTGTGAACATGGTGGTTCTGGAGTAGTTCATCACCTGACTGCCTCCAGGGATCGGAAAATGGTTCTACTGCCATGGCAAAGTTAATGGAGGCAGTCCAACTGTCAGAGGATCACATGGTGGCAGATGCAGCTCCTCTCTTTCTCTTTCCCCTCTCTCTCCCTTTTCATCTGACCCCTACCCTTTTCCTTTTCCTGCTCCTCCCAAATTCTCCTTCTCGACCCTTTCAACTCCTCCCTCTCCCTGTACTCCTCTCTCTATTCCCACACAGGTCAGACTCTCAGTGTCCATGAGTGTAAGGCTAAGGCCTGGGTAGGTGTGCTGCCACATGTTGGAGGTGGGGGCACTGGTCCGGGTTCCTGGCATAAAACAGGGTTCCCCAGACCGAGCTGGGAGTATCCGAACCTGTCTGTGAGTATTCAAGGGGTTATTCCAGGGACAAAAACAGAGAATAGAGGTGGCAGCCAATCCTTGCATCACCCATCTACTTATTTTAGGGACAAATTCGCTGGCATTTCATACATTGTTAAGGGGAATGTTTGTGGATTAGCCCTGCATTAGCGTAGCATGGTGTGGGATATGCACAGCACTGACTGGGGAGGCACTGCCTGTGTCAATTCCAGCTGTGCATCAGGGAGAATTTTGAGGGTGGTGAGGGCACCACCTCCTTACATTTACATTTATTTACATTTACATTTATAGCATTTAACAGACGCCCTTATCCAGAGCGACATACAAGAGTGCTTTAAATTCTCCATCAATGAATACTTCATTTCTGGTTCTTACGATTACAACGAAGTGCACTGAACATAAACCTGTTGAAAAGAGAGCAACTATTAGGAGTTTTTTTTTTTGAGGAAGAAGAAGAAGAAGAAAACACGCATTATCAAGGGGTAAGTATTTAAGAAAGAGGTATGTCTTTAGGCGTTTCTTGAAGATAGCCAGCGACTCAGCTGTTCTGACATTGATGGGAAGTTCATTCCACCACCTTGGTGCCAGAACAGAGAAAAGTCGTGAGGCAGATCTACCTTGCATCCTGAGAGAGGGTGGGACCAGTCAAGCAGTGCTTGTTGACCTGAGGGAGCGTGGTGCGGTGCGTGGGGTGATGATAGCTCTAAGATAAGAGGGTGCTGTTCCATTTTTGGCTTTGTAGGCAAGCATCAATGTTTTGAATCTGATGTGTGCAGCTACTGTAAGCCAGTGAAGGGAGCGCAGCAACGGGGTGGTGTGAGAGAACTGAGGGAGGTTGAAAACAAGTCGTGCAGCTGCATTCTGGATCATCTGTAGAGGACGAATGGCACTCAAAGGTAGACCTGCCAGGAGCGAGTTGCAGTAGTCTAGTCTGGAAATGACAAGAGACTTCACAAGCAACTGAGTGGCCTGTGTTGTTAGAAATGGACAAATGTTTCTAATGTTGTAAAGGATAAACTGACAGGACCGTGTTAGATTAGTAATATGTGATGAAAAGGACAGTTGATTGTCCACGATTACCCCAAGGTTACGAGCAGTAGTTGAAGGAGAGATCATGGAGTTGTCCAAGGAGATCATGATATCCTGGCATGGGGACGAATCTTCTCGGATGAAGAGCAGTTCAGTTTTGCTGGGGTTGAGTTTCAGCTGATGAGCTGCCATCCATGATGAAATGTCCGTCAGACATGCTGTGATCCGGGCAGAAGCAGTGGTGTCTGAAGGAGGAAAGGAAAAATTAAGTTGAGTATCATCAGCATAGCAATGGTAAGAGAACCCATGTGAGGAGATGACTTTGCTAAGAGAGTGGGTATAGAGGGAAAAGAGGAGCAGACCAAGTACTGAGCCTTGTGGGACACCAGTAGAGAGTCTGCGAGGTGCAGATGTTGATCCCCCCGTGATACCTGATACGAACGATGCAACGCGCCTAACCCTTTGGGGAATTCCCCTTGGGGATTTCCCCTTGAACCAGTCACACGATGAAACCCTGAGGCTCGCCTTCAACCAAGGGCAAGTAATTGATGGTCAGGGAATCCTGCTAAATGCTGCACTGTCCTACCCCTATTTTTCTGTTATTAATTTCAATTATATTGATTGCAGGACACTCAAATGAAGGAAGAGCAGATGTTGGTCCCATGGAGCCACATGGAAATGCTTTTCCTTTGGCCATGATCTTATGGTAGGGCCTGTTTCTATTGGCTGGGCATTCGTGGTTGGGATAAGTGGCTTGAACCCCTGTTATTTGCAGTATAAAGGATCCCGCAAGCCTCCACTGGGTTCTCCCCATTTGAATTATTATATGGCCAAAAGCCTCACTGCATCTTAGATGTCATACAGGAAAACTGGGAGGAGGGACCTTCACAAAGCAAAAACTAATTCAATACATACTGGACCTGAGAAGAAAAGTCCACACATTGGGAAAATTAACACAGGAGAATTTCCTACAGGCTTAGAAATGTCATTCCCAGCTGTATAACGGATGCTAGGCTGTGTGACTGTGGCAGGTGGTGGCATGGTTTAGCAGTAAATGCTTAGGTTCTACATGCTGGGTGTTTTTGGTTTGTTTGGCGCCCCAGCCATGTTTCAGTGGACATAATTCTTTGTCCACATGCCACCTATGCTGCTGCCTATTTCTTTGATATTATTATTTAAAGTAATGACTGGCGGCAGCACATTCAATGTCTTAGGCCTGTCCCAAAATCCTTGAGACAGGCAGGGTTCACAGCAAACCTGAAGAATGCAATTGGATGGGTCAAAGTATGGTATCTGGGCTTCTACTTGGGTCATGGGCAGGTTTGCCCCCAAATTAATAAGATGGCAGTGACTGTGGCCTTCCAAAGACCCAAGACCAAAAAGGAAGCAGTTCCTGGGGCTATCTGGCTACTGTCTCAGGCTTGTGCCTAAATATTAGGATGTTACTAGCCCTCTGACTGACCTCACTAAAAAGGGAGCACCAGTTCTAGTCCAGTGAATGGAGACGTGCCAACGGGCTTTTACTCAGATAAAGGCTGCACTTTGTGGTGGACTATTCTTGCACTGTCCTGATTTCTATCTCCTTGTTGTTTTCCAGACCGATGTGATAGACAGAGGGCTGGGGCTTGTGTTGCCCCAGGTGGTGGAGTGCCCAGTGTTATACATCAGCCAGAAGCACTTGGTGTGGAAGAGCACCATAAAGAAGGAGTGCCTGTCCATAAAGTGCGCAGTCCTCAGACTCCAATACTATCTGCTGGGACAGGACTTCACCCTCTGTTTGGAGGGCGCTACTGCATGAAGGATGCCAACATGTTGGTATCTGGCACTTCATCCATTCACGTTTGAAGTGGTTCACAATCCACAGCAGACGGCTGTAGTGGATTTCCTCTCTCTCCAGGGGGGAGTTGTGTGGGCATCGTTTGTGAATGGAGGCTGGAGTTGAGAGCATGTGTTTGCATGTTACTTTTTTAAGTTGATGAGCAAAGTGCTGAAAAGCACTCCACATAATTAAAAAAAAAGAGAGAAAGGGAAAAATAAAAGCAACAACCTAGTTGCACTCTCTAAAGCCTCTTGGTACCTTAATTCCCTTCATTACCCACCAGGGGTGTCACAATAAGCTAAAAAAAAAAAAAAAAGAATATGAGATGATAGATCAGTATTTCAGCTTTCATTTCCTGATAATTACATCTAGATGTGTTAAACAATTCAGAACATGACACCCAATTATTTGGTGAGCAAATAATAGGAACAGATAGTCTTAAAGTGCATTAAAAATTAAAATTAAAGTAAAAGTTGCATATCCCTTACTTGCAATAACTGTATCAAGCCACTGACATCACCAAACTGTTGCATTCCTCTTTTATGATGCTTTTCCAGGCTTTTAATGCAGCCTCTTTCAGTTTTTGTTTTTGGGAAGAGTGAAATGCTGCTGTGTGATTGACTTGGCCAGTCTAAAATCTTCCACTTTTCCCGTCCTGATAAAGCCCTTTGTTGAGTTGGCAGTGTGTTTTGGATCATTGTCTTGCTGCATGATGAAGTTCCTTCCACTTAGATTGGATGCATTTCTCTGTAAATTGGCAGACAAAATGTTTCTGTAAACTACTGAATTCATCATCAATAAAGATTAGTGAGCCTTTTCCAGAAGCAGCCATGCAAGGCCAAGCCATGACACTACCTCCACCATGTTTCAGGTGAGCTTGTATGTTTTGGATCATAAGCAGATCCTTTTTATCCACACTTTGGCCTTTTCATTACTTTGGTAGCTGTTAATCTTGGTTCCAGAACTTTTGTGGCTCATCTCTGTATTTCTTTGTGAATTCCAATTTGGCCTCCTGATGAACCACTTATTGCTGATGAGTGGTTTGCATCTTGTGGTATGGCCTCTATATTTCTGCTCTCGAAGTCTTCTTTGAATGGTGGATTGTGATACTTTCACCCCTGCCCTGTGGAGGTTGCTGGTGATGTCACTGACTGTTGTTTTTGGGTTTTTCTTCACAGCTCGCACAATGTTTCTGTCATCAGCTGTTGTTGTTTTTCTTGGATGACCTGTCGGGTCTTTAGTACACCAGTGGTTTCTTTCTTTTTCAGGACATTCTGTATTGCTCTATTGGCTATGTGCAATGGCACTGAACAATTTTCCCTCTTTTTCTCAGCTTCAAAATGGTTGCTTTTCTCCCATAGACAGCTCTCTGACCTTCATCTTCCTCTTAACAACAAAAGTCTTCAAAGGCAAAACCCAGGACTCAAACCAAGAGTACACATTCAGAACCATTAACTGTTTAAACAATCAATCTAACAGGGCACACCTGGGTAACAAGATGTTAAAAAAACAAGATGTTTTTTGCTTCAGTAATATATATACTGTGTATGTGTATAAAACTGTATTGTGTGTTTACTCAGGCTGCCTTCGTTTTATGTTGTATTTCGTTTGAAGATCTAGAAGAAGAAGAAGATGTCTTTATTTGTCACATACACATTACACATACATTACAGCACAGTGAAATTCTTTTCTTCGCATATCCCAGCTTGTTAGGAAGTTGGGGTCAGAGCGCAGGGTCAGCCATGATACAACTGATAGATCTAAAACTATTTAGTATGAGATATACCCAAAAACAAAATAAATCAGGATGGGGCAAATACTTTTTGACAGCACTGTAAGTTGTTTAACACATCTAGATGTCTCATATCGTCTCATATTCATCTTTTGATCTCAAATCTAAGTATCATAGCAAAAACAATAGAATTGGCCTTGCTGTTCCAATACTTTCAGAGGGGACTGTGTGTGATTTTAAATACAGTGGGGGGAAAAAAGTATTTGATCCCCTGCTGATTTTGTATGTTTGCCCACTGACAAAGAAATGATCAGTCTATAATTTTAATGGTAGGTGTATTTTAACAGTGAGAGACAGAATAACAACAAAAAAATCCAGAAAAATGCATTAAAAAAATTTCAGAAAAGATATAAATTGATTTGCATTTTAATGAGGGAAATAAGTATTTGACCCCTTCGACTTAGTACTTGGTGGCAAAACCCTTGTTGACAATCACAGAGGTCAGACGTTTCTTGTAGTTGGCCACCAGGTTTGCACACATCTCAGGAGGGATTTTGTCCCACTCCTCTTTGCAGATCCTCTCCAAGTCATTAAGGTCTCGAGGCTGACGTTTGGCAGCTCGAACCTTCAGCTCCCTCCACAGATTTTCTATGGGATTGAGGTCTGGAAACTGGCTAGGCTACTCCAGGACCTTAATGTGCTTCTTCTTGAGCCACTCTTTTGTTGCCTTGGATGTTTGTTTTGGGTCATTGTCATGCTGGAATACCCATCCACGACCCATTTTCAATGCCCTGGCTGAGGGAAGGAGGTTCTCACCCAAGATTTGATGGTACATGGCCCCGTCCATCGCCCCTTTGATTCGGTACAGTTGTCCTGCCCCCTTAGCAGAAAAAAAACCCCAAAGCATAATGTTCCCACCTCCATGTTTGACGGTGGTGATGGTGTTCTTGGGGTCATAGGCAGCATTCCTCCTCCTCCAAACACGGCGAGTTGAGTTGATGCCAAAGAGCTCGATTTTTGTCTCATCTGACCACAACACTTTCACCCAGTTCTCCTCTGAATCATTCAGGCAAACTTCAGACGGGCCTGTACATGAGCTTTCTTGAGCAGGGGGACCTTGTGGGCGCTGCAGGATTTCAGTCCTTCACGGCGTAGTGTGTTACCAATTGTTTTCTTGGTGACTATGGTCCCAGCTGCCTTGAGATCATTAACTCTCGTGTAATTCTGGGCTGATTCCTCACCATTCTCATGATCATTGAAACTCCACGAGGTGAGATCCTGCATGGAGCCCCAGACCGAGGGAGACTGACAGTTACTTTTGGTTTCTTCCATTTGCGAATAATCACACCAACTGTTGTCACCTTCTCACCCAGTTGCTTGGCGATGGTCTTGTAGCCCATTCCAGCCTTGTGTAGGTCTACAATCTTGTCCATGACATCCTTGGACAGCTCTTTGGTCTTGGCCATGGTGGAGAGTTTGGAATCTGATTGATTGATAGCTTCTGTGGACAGGTGTCTTTTATACAGGTAACAACCTGAGATTAGGAGCCCTCCCTTTAAGAAAATGCTCCTAATCTCAACTCGTTACCTGTGTAAAAGACACCTGGGAGCCAGAAATCTTGCTGACTGATAGGGGTTCAAATACTTATTTCACTCATTAAAATGTGTTTTTCTGGATTTTTTTGTTGTTATTCTGTCACTCACTGTTAAAATACACCTACCATTAAAATCACAGACTGATCATTTCTTTGTCAGTGGGCAAACGTACAAAATCAGCAGGGGATCAAATACTTTTTTCCCTCACTGTATATCTCATATCAAGTGTCTGGTGTTCCCTTTGCTATTGAGGTGTGTGGTGCCAAGATCTAAAAAGTTCTGTAAGGTCTTCAGAAAAAAAGGTTGTGGATGCCTATGAGTCGGGCAAGGGATTTAAAAAGATCTCAAAATTATTTGAAATACATCATTCTACTGTAAGGAAAATCATCTACAAATGGTGCAGATTTCAAACAACTGCCAATTTCTCCAGGATTGGCCATCCCAGCAAATTCAGCCCAAGAGCAGACTTGCAGTCTTTTTGCAGTCTGATGCAAAAACAAGTCTCCAAGAACCCCAAAATGTAATTACAGGATCTGCTAGTAAGTCTTGCAACTATTGGTGTCAAAGTGCATGCTTCTACAATCAGAAAGAGATTGCACAAATTTGACCTGCATGGGAGGCGTGCCAGGAAAAAGTCTTTGCAAGACTACAGTTGCCAATGAGCATATAGGCAAAGACCAGGCCTTGCATTCACTGATTCAACTATGAATTCTGTATCATATCAAAGACTGCTTGAATATAATGTGAATCTGACTGAAAGTTGAAGTTGAATCGAAAGTGGACCTTTCAACAGGATAATGATCCTAAGCACACTAGAAAATCCACCAAGGAATGGCTCAAAAAGAAGAAATGGAGGGTTATGGAATGGCCTAGTCAAAGCCCAGATTTGAATCCCACTGAAATGTTCTGAGGGGATTTGAAATGGGCAGGAGATGCAAGAAAGCCCTCAAACATCTTGTAAATGAAAGAATATTGCATGGAAGAGTGGTCAAACATTCCAACAAGCCTGGTGGACAATTATGCAAAAGGGGGCAATACTAGTGTCTGAGGCCAAGGGTGTACTTACTTTTTCCACAGAAGAATATCACATCTATTAATTTTTCTGTTGAATAAATGATTGAAAAAGCTAATTTTCCTTGTGGTTTTGTTCAAATATATTAACTTTAGTAATAGGCACTGTTTCAAAGATGATCAAATGTTTGCTTGTCCAAATATGTCAAAAAAAGCCAACAACTTCCATGGGATGTACTTATTTTTTTCACACGACTATATATATATATATATATATATATATATATACACACACACACACACACACACACACACACACACACACACACACACACACACACACACACACACACACACACATATATATATATATATATATATATATATATATATATATATATAAAATCTTAACTGCTAATGTTATGTTAGCTATAAACATATATAAGTATATAAAAACATATAAAAATTTCTTTGAGTGCACTCTCAAACTCCTTGTTTGAATGGTGTGTCTAAAAGTGTGTGTAAAAGCCTAGGCCTAAACTCATGCCTCTCATATAAGCTGATTCAGACCTGTTAGAGCATGGAAAACACTAACTGTACAGTGTATTCATCTTGGAAATGTGATATCATGACACAGTGTCTTATGGATGATCTTCCATTTTAGTGGGGTTAGTCAGCCATAGTGAGATAGGCAGCCTAGCTAGGTGATGAGTTTTCATACATAGTGAGTGTTCTGAGTGTTGAGTCATGATGGTGGAAAGCTATTTATGTGTTATACTGCACTGAGGTTTCTCGACTATTTATAGGTACTCTAAAGTGAATTAATTTATTTTCTAGATATTCTGCAACATTAAATGTAATTATAAATGGATTAAAAAATATGACATGTTCTGTAATAAAAAAAAATATAATCATTGGCAAATGATTATGCTCTGGCAAATGCTGTGGCATAATACAAATAAAACACTTGCTGTTATTGGAAATGAACTCAGGCCACATCACACTATCACTGATTATTTTACTATAATAGCCGTGTTTTAGTTTATGTTCTGCATTGTTTTATTCCTTACACAACACAGTAGGGCAAACATTAATAAAATTGCTGCACTACATTGCATACACTGGTTTGAATGACTGTGTTATCACATTATTGTTTTACTTCATTCTGTTTGGAAGTATGGATCCACGTTGTCAAGGCTAGCCCATATACAATGGCTTGGCATCCCTCTGGAGTCTTTCACGATACAACAAGTTCATAAAAATCCACAATGTTTGTAAACAAAGAATTAACCCTGCCAAAATGGTGAGAAAATTCCCATAATGCAGTGCAGCTGCCCAAGCCCTATAGAAATTACGTTAGTTTGTTGCACCGGTTAAACGCAAGTTTGATCGTAATCATTCCACCATAATGACTCAACACTCACCTTGTATGAAGACTCTCACTAAATGACTGACTAACCCCAATAAAATGAAAGATCACCCATAAGACACTGTCTTACTACTATGTTCACATAAACATAATCGCTTTCACCAAGCAACATATTCCACATCAATTCTGCGTTGTGATTCTTTGCAGAAGTGGCCGGGCCTCTGTACTTCTGGACCTTAGTTAAGTCAGTTAAGAAAATAAACATAGTTTCTTTTAAAGTCTTTTAAATTATATAGCTTATTTACTTTTACATTTACACATTTTAATCTTATATACTATCATGTGGGGGCATGGTGGCTTAGTGGTTAGCATGCTTGCCTCGTACCTCTGGGGTTGGGGGTTCAGATCCCACCTCCGCCCTGTGTGTGTGGAAGCTTACATGTTCTCCCCATGCCTCGGGGGTGTCCTCTGGGTACATCTGGTTTCCTCCCCCAATCCAAAGACATGTGTCGTAGACTGATTGGCATCTCCAAATTGTCAATGGATATATATATATATATATATATATATGTGTGTGTGTGTGTGATTGTGCCCTGTGATGGGTTGGTAACCTGTCCAAGGTGTCCCCCACTCCGTGCCTCGAGTCCCCCAAGATAGGCTCCAGGTTCCCCACAACCATGTGTAGGATAAGCAGTGCAGAAAATTAATTTTTTATTCATTATACCACCATTTTAACATACTACTTAGTACTTATGGATGTTTGACATAGTGCTTTTAAAATGATAAAATAACCTAAACAAAAACAACAACAAATAAACAAGAAAATAAAAATATAAAATAACAAACAAATGAACAGTTATCAGGATTCGTGCGTTTGTGTGAATCGATTCACCAACTGCCGACACGGAGTCATCAAAAAAAAGAACCGATTCTTTGCGACTCGTCGTTCCTCTGCTTTCCTATGCGCGGCGTCGTCCGTTATTCCGTTATGGACTGAAAGCCTCATATCCACTCCGCCTACACAAACCGGGGCAAGGGAAAAAGCGGAGCGGGGCTTTGCTGCGTCCGGAAAAAAGGAACAAAAGGGTATTTCCCAATCGCCAAACGATGATATACGGCGTCTCGGATGCATCCTCGGTGTGAAAACTCAGTAGGAGTGTAAGCTAATATCGCAGCTCGGCTACAACAAGCGAGAAGATGGCGAACGATTCTCCAGCTAAAAGTCTGGTGGATATAGACCTCGCCTCTCTGCGGGTATGTGCGCGCTGCTAGCTTTAGCCTCTTCTCCCCTTCTCTCCAGCCTCCTGCTCCTGTGTTACACCGTGTGTGTCGCCTCGAAACACTGCCTAAAGCTTGTTAAATCAAAACAAAACAAAACAAAAAAAAGCAAAGCAAATATGCATTTGTTGTGTGGTTTTGTGTTGTTGCTGAAAGCCGATGTGTGTGTGTGTGTGTGTGTGTGTGTGTGTGTGTGTGTGTTATTGATGTGGCTCGCCCAGGACCAAGCAGTCCTTTGTCTGCAAAAATAAAAGCATTTAGCTGTGGCTAATGCAGAAATCTCAGTCTCTCACTGTCACACATGATTAATATTGAGGATTGTATAGGCTGTGCATGATTAGTGTGTGTGTGAGAATAAGGGTTTGTGTGTGTTTTTCAGGATCCCGCTGGGATTTTTGAGCTGGTCGAGGTGGTGGGCAATGGCACATATGGACAAGTCTACAAGGTGGGTCTGGGCCTCTAGCCTCACTCTCCGCTACACAGCTCCATTTATCACAGCTTCCCATTAAAGTCAGTGATTATGTGCACCAGTGTGAAATGTTCCTAGCTAAGCGGTGTTAGTCTCCTCCAGTGATGGTGCATTTAATCCAGCTGGGATTTTCAGGATCAGATGGGCACTGCCCTATACTTCCACTCCTCAAAACTTGACACTAATATCGAGCCACATACTGGTGTAAAACCGTCACTGTGATGTATCGTGCATGGCTCTGCTCCCTTTGCGCCACTGATGGGTGGGATCAGCTCTGCGCATTTCAGCTTCATTCCCTTACTGCAGCACTACACAGCATCACACTACTGGAGCAGGGCAAGAAGGCATTACAAACCATTAATACACCACCTTCAGCTGGGGTTCTTCCGCTTGAACACCGTCTGCTCACTTGTTCGTCAGCGTGGGCGCTCTCAGGGCGACATCACATCCTGTCGGGAAGCCGCTGTGGAAAGTCTTGGCGCCAAGTCTGTGTGCGTTAGATTGAATAAAGTGCAGGTTTCTGATCTTGACAGGATCCCCCTCCCCCATCCTCAAATCAATTAGTTTTTACACAGTGAGGAGGGAGTATCTCTGTGAGTTTAGTCCCAAAACTCAATTTGTCTTGTCACTAGTTTATACATACAGCTTCTTCTTGTGTCTGTAAAATTATTATTTTTCCGTATAATAGCTAATAAACAATCCCAGGCATTATATATTATGACATGCTGGAAAAGATAGCACCATATGCTATGGGGAAAGAGGAAGTGCTTTTTTTGGTATTGTCTCTTATAGCTGAGTGCTAGGACGATACATTAATGTCACTATCCAGAATTGCAGACTAAAATGTGTTTGTGTCTAGGGCGGGGCGATATATCAGTATAATATCGATATTGTGATAAATGATTATGCAATACATAATCTTCTTTGTCTTTGTAGGCATAAAAGAAAAGTATCATCGAACTCAGTTAACCGTTTTTTGTTATTTTACTACTGTTTTATAAACAGTTTGTTAGCTAAATTATGTATCGTGATACACATTGTGTATTGTAGAAATGTCCTCAAGTATCGTGATATGAAATTTTGTCATATCGCCCAGCCCTGTTTGTGTCTCATGTTTATTTGGCATCATCGACGTTACAATACTCATTCATTTATTTGTAGGAAACTATATTCACATATAACGATATCAGAGATCTAAAGTTAACTTTAGCCCCTTTAATCAGCCTTTGAGTTTTTATTTTCTTTCTTCTGAGAATAAGCTCCCAATGTAGACAGTATGGAGATGAGGTTTTATGAAAGACTCTTTCAAAGCATTTATCTCGCATTTTGCTGTTCGGGAAGTGGACCCATGTGCTAGGCAAATAAATATGGCACTTAAATTTAATCCTGTCCGAATAGGGCTGTTGTCTATATTTATCTATCAAATGGGCTTGTTCTTTGATACTTCGGTGCACTGATAGTTAGGCATTGCAGAATACCTCAAATGTAAATGTATTTATGAGGGCTTTGTATGAAAAATAAAAAGTAAAAAATTAAAAAGTAAAAAGTCTTTAAACAATGTCTAGTTTCGGGCTAGAAACAGTACAAAAATACGTAATTCAACCTTCACACTATACTACACACTCTAGCCCTATAGCCTACACAGCAACGTGTGTCCTTTTACTGCAGTGAAAAATACAATTCTAAATGCTACTGACAATAGAAGTGAAAATCGCAATGATTAGTGGGGGTGTAATGATACACTCCGGTTATGATTCAGTTCGATTCATGATACTGCATTCACAATTCACAAAAAATGAAGAAAAATATAATGAACAATGCAAAAGAGTGTGTATTTTTGTCTGTATAAAACTAAATACATCAAAACTTGCTACAAACCTGTTTAATATGGAAAAAAAATTGGTTGAAACATAACGAGCTCTGTAGCAGAAATGGAGCTCCAAAGTCGGCTAAAATGTCGGTTTCTGCTCTTTCTCAGTCAGCGTAGATCACAGAGCTGTGGGGATTTAACTTAAGAGCTCTTTTTAACCGTTATAACGCAGTCGTGTAACTCTGGGATGCCTTGGTTGGGGCCTCTGGTATAAAATTATTGTGCATTACCTGCATAAAGAATAGAATGCTGATATTGCATATTTCACATTTTTGGATCGCAGTGTGTATCATTAAAGAACCATCCTCGATCTCATGTACAGTACTGTGCAGAAGTTTTAGGCACATGCAAAGATGCCTTCAAAATAATGAAATGAAGTGTTTCCACATTTTAAAAAAATACGGTAAAGAGCAGTAAACAGTAGTAAATGAAACAAAGTCAATATTTGGTGTGACAAAAAAATGTAAATAAAAATAGTAGTCTCCGGTACAATTAGTGCAGTTTTATAAGGAAATGAGCTGGTAAGTTTTATTGAGCATCTTGCAGAACCAGACACAGTTCTTCTGGACACTTTGACTTTCGCACTCGCTTCTTATTTTTGCAGCGAAACCCAGCAGCCTTCATTGTGTTTACTGTCTGAAAAGTGTCTCTTACGTAATATGCTGCTTTCTTTAATGACATACAAACATTTTTCTGTAACATTTCATTTTGTGCAGAAAACTAACGTTTGGGAATCTAAAATGTTTTTTTTTACTGACTTGATAATGTAGACGTCATAAGTTTGTACTAAAAAAATAGCTACTTATATACACTGAACAAAATTATAAACACAACACTTTTGTTTTTGCCCCCATTTTTCATGAGCTGAACTCAAAGATCTAAGACTTTTTCTATGTACACGAAAGGCCCATTTCTCTCAAATATTGTTCACAAATCTGCCTAAATCTGTGTTAGTGAGCACTTCTCCTTTGCTGAGATAATCCATCCACCTCACAGGTGTGGCATATCAAGATGCTGATTAGACAGCATGATTATTGCACAGGTGTGCCTTAGGCTGGCCACAATAAAAGGCCACTCTAAAATGTGCAGTTTTATCACAGCACAATGCCACAGATGTCGCAAGTTTTGAGGGAGCGTGCAGTCGACATGCTGACTGCAGGAATGTCCACCAGAGCTGTTGCCCCTGAATTGAATGTTCATTTCTCTACCATAACCATCTCCAAAGGCGTTTCAGAGAATTTGGCAGTACATCCAACCGGCCTCACAACCACAGACCACGTGTAACCACAGGAGCCCAGGACCTCCACATCCAGCATCTTCACCTCCAAGATCGTCTGAGACCAGCCACCCAGACAGCTGCTGCAACAATCGGTTTGCATAACCAAAGAGTTTCTGCACAAACTGTCAGAAACCGTCTCAGGGAAGATCATCTGCATGTTCGTCGTCCTCATCGGGGTCTCAACCTGACTGCAGTTCGTCGTCATAACCGACTTGAGTGGGCAAATGCTCACATTCGATGGCGTCTGGCACTTTGGAGAGGTGTTCTCTTCACGGATGAATCCCGGTTTTCACTGTACAGGGCAGACGGCAGACAGCGTGTATGGCGTCGTGTGGGTGAGCGGTTTGCTGATGTCAGCGTTGTGGATCGAGTGGCCCATGGTGGTGGTGGGGTTATGGTATGGGTAGGCGTATGTTATGGACAGTGAACACAGGTGCATTTTATTGATGGCATTTTGAATGCACAGAGATACCATGATGAGATCCTGAGGCCCATTGTTGTGCCATTCATCCACGACCATGATAATGCACGGCCCCATGTTGCAAGGATCTGTACACAACTCCAGGAAGCTGAAAACATCCCAGTTCTTGCATGGCCAGCATACTCACCGGACATGTCACCCATTGTGCATGTTTGGGATGCTCTGGATCGGCGTATACGACAGCGTGTTCCAGTTCCTGCCAATATCCAGCAACTTCACACAGCCATTGAAGAGGAGTGGACCAACATTTCACAGGCCACAATCAACAACCTGATCAACTCTATGCGAAGGAGATGTGTTGCACTGCGTGAGGCAAATGGTGGTCACACCAGATACTGACTGGTTTTCGGACCCCCCCGGACCCCCCAATACAGTAAAACTGCACATTTTAGAGTGGCCTTTTATTGTGGCCAGCCTAAGGCACACCTGTGCAATAATCATGCTGTCTAATCAGCATCTTGATATGCCACACCTGTGAGGTGGATGGATTATCTCAGCAAAGGAGAAGTGCTCACTAACACAGATTTAGACAGATTTGTGAACAATATTTGAGAGAAATAGGCCTTTTGTGTACATAGAAAGTTTTGCTTGTAGTGCATTTCTGATCATTAAGTAATAAAGTGTCAGCACTAAACAATCCTTATAAAGACAGTCTCAAGAGGGATTTTGTGGACTACTAGTTACAGCAATTTTTCAAACAAATGACGCTTATCTGCAAAATAATTCATGTTCAATGTGCGATCAGAAAAATATATTTTGCAGATTGCCTATTTGTTCCATTTTCATTATATAGACAATGGTTTTCAAGATTTGTTCAACAGCTTGTCAGTTTATATACTTGTATATATTTTTTATTTGTATTATATAATGTGTAGCAATTTGCGACAAAACACTTAAATGTATTTATCCTGTTGTGAAGTAGTGGTGCAAAGGCTTTAAAAAAAGTTTTGGCAACATGATAGAAAATTTTTAACTCTTCATACATGTTTACAGACTCTTCTCCCAACCTCTTCAATACCATAATATTTAAAGTAAATTGTTTGGCGGTTAGGAAAGGAGACATCACAATAATAAACTAGAGATGCACCGATCGACCGGCCAGGGTCCGGAATCAGCCGATTTTCCGCATGCTCGGCCCGGACCGGTGGCCGGCCGATCAGTCTCGCGTCTTTCCGATTCCGAGCCGGTCCGTGTTGTTGCCAGCGGCACAGGCAATAACGTCACAGCCACGCCCACAGCCGCATGTAAACATGTCGTAGGCAAAAACGCGAAAACCCATTGACCTACTGGAGGATCAACAAAGATGGTTTCCCTGCGCTTGCTCCACTTGCCCGAGCCCCTACCACTCTGCTCCATGTACAAGCGTTGAAAGTGATGGCTTGTTTAGCTTGGCTGGACATGTGATAGATGAAAGGAGAAACCGATTATCAGGTGACGAGGCAGAGATGCTTCTGTTTGTGAAGAAAAACTTGCCATTAATGCTCAAGTATACATATGTTAACATACATAACAAAGACAAGGTGCCTTGTGTAACGCTTTACACAGAGAGGCCGGATATCCTGAATGGTTGTAGCCAGGTGTAAGCAAAACTCACGTATCTGATATTTCACAGTGGTTTATTATCAGCGTTGTCGATCCCCCGCACACATGGGGCAGTTTGCAAAACACTCCACTAACAACTGCGTTACTGAACATAAATAAAACAGGGCAAAGAGCAACAGAAATATAACCAGGCTTTACATGCATACATGCGATGATCACAGCTCGCTCTCCGTCTACAGACTGCCCAACTCATCAGTGAGGGAGTAAGAGAGAGCGTTCCGCCTTAAAGGAGCAGTAACTCATTCTACTTGTTACACTTGTTATTTAATTATTAGCCACTGCACCTATTAATACTTGGAAGAGTTTTATATTATATTTATATTTAATATCTGTACACTTCAGTTTTGTTCATAGGCTTGTAATCTTTGGACTTTTGTGAGACGAGTAAAAAAGAGAAAAAGGTCAGTTTATAAACACAGTGGAAAATGATGTCTGTTTTGTTCTATAAAGCAACTCATTTTCAGTTCATTGTTATTTCTACCTCTTTCCAGTCACAGAGCACTTTATATTGAGAGTTGTTTAAGTGAGAGAAGATCCTGTAACTTACTGCAGTTTGGGGGAAATTGTAATGTTTAATAATTCTTTTATTATGAAAATAAAGTTTTGCATTGAAGAAAAGTAGATTGGCAGGTCACGCTTTTGTTCCGATCGGAAATCGGAATCGGCCAAAAAAATTGCAATCGGTGCATCTCTATAATAAACTGTTTTAGTGAGCGAATATTATACACATAGAATCTAAGATACAATGTTAAGTTGTGATATTTGCACATGAATGCATTGTGTGTAAAACCTGGTCACCTTTTGATGAATATATCTGTATTTAGTCATCTCTGGATTGAGTAAATATATGTCTGACATTTAGGAGAAGATGATCATTAGTTAATGAGCCACTTTATGGTGCATTCTTAAATATGCCAAAGCCTGTCATATTCTTGCATTTCATCAGTATACAATTGCTGACTGTAATCTGTTACTGTGCACAAATGATCATAAGTTACCCCCCACTCCCATTAATAATACCCCCACTGGAGCACAGCTGACCTGGTATTATTTTGGTTCATGGAACATATCTCTGGATTTTTCAGTATCAATTATCCAGCATCTTGAATTAAAAAATGAGTTAACCACATTTACCGGTCATGTTATTTTTTTGGGTTCTTGGTTTGATCCTGAGCTTGGGTTACTGGATAAGTGGATAAGGATATAGTGTTTACAGGATAAGCTCCGGATCTACCGCAACCCTGACCAGGATAAAGTGGTCAATAAATATATGGGAATAAGAGAATGGTGCGGAACTACAGTTGCAATCAAAATTATTCAACCCCCATTGCAAATCAGGTTTATTGTCAAAATTTACAGACTTTCAGCTGTTTGCAATGAACAAATCAAACAAAAGAATGTTAGAAATATGCCTAGGTCAAAAGAATGAAGACAGGTTGGGAAAAACCCTTGAGTGACCGCAAAAGACCTGCAGCAAGACTTGGTGGCAACAGGCACTGAGGTTTCAGTGAGCACAGTAAGACGTGTACTAAACGCAGAAGGTTTCCATGCCAGAACTCCAAGACGTACACCACTACTGTCCCAAAAGCACAAGAAAAGTCGGCTCCAGTAGGCTCAAAATCATATAAATAAGCCACAGAGGTTTTGGGATTCTGTTCTGTGAAACTTTTTGGCACGATGGAAGCATACGCTGAAAAGAACACTCTGTCCACAGTCAAGCATGGTGGTGGCTCGGTGATGCTCTGGGGCTGCTTTGCATCCTCTGGCACTGGAAACCTGCAGCATGTGGAAGGCAAGATGGATTCATTGAAATATCAGGAAATCCTAGGAGAACACGTCATGCTGTCTGTGAGGAAGCTGAAGCTTGGGCTTCATTGGACCTTCCAACAGGACAATGATCCCAAGCATACCTCAAATTCCACCAATCTTTGGTTGCAGAAGAAGTCCTGGAAGATTCTACAGTGGCCATCAATCACTTGGTGGGATTTGAAAAAGGTGGCTGCAGCATGCAAACCCAAGAATATTACTGAACTGGAGGCCATTGCTCATGAGGTATGGGCTCAGATTCCTCAGGAACGCTGCCAGAAGCTGGTGTCTGGCTATGCATCTCGTTTGCAGCAGGTCAAAACAGCAAAAGGGTGCTCTACTATGTACTAAAGATGCTTGCCATGAAGGGGTTGAATAATTTTGAGACTGGAGAAGTCATTATAAGTTGCATTTTCAGTTGAATTTGGGGAAACCACCTGAAGCATTTGTTGTGTTGAACTATTTTAATTGCTTTTGTTTGATTTGTTCATTGGAAACAGCTGAAAGTCTGTAAATTTTGACAAAAAACCTGATTTGCAATAGGGGTTGAATAATTTTGATTGCAACTGTATGAGCATAAATAACAGAACAGCAGTTCTATGTTACATCTGATCCCAAAGTTCATTGAGATTGTACAGATTCCTGAATTTTTATGTTTGACCAAGATTATGCCTGTATCATAGTCATTTGTTAATTCATTCACTTTTGGTAGTCGCTTTACCCTGGTCTGGGAGGTGGATCTGGAGTCTATCTCACCAAAACACGTCTTATGGTGTGTTTGTATTTTA